>SKCR01048402.1:0-186148 GCA_019454045.1 Zanthoxylum bungeanum | reverse complement strand
TTATTATATGCCTCTCAAGAGCACAGGCGTGCCATGGTAGAAGCTTAAGCAAGATAATGGTACCTGAAGATGCAAACCTGACAATGTTCATAGGGTCGGTACAGAAATAGGGTAGGCATGTGATAACATTCTCTGAAGGAGAGCTCCCGATGGAGGGGAGGAATCACAACAAGCCGCTATTCATAAAAGCGGAAGTAAGAGGCAAGAAGACATCTTGTGTGATGTTGGATGATGGCCCATCTATCAATGTGTGCCTTTTGAAGATTCTGTCAAAGTTGGGTATGCAGACAATAGATTTAAGCCCCTCCAGCCTGACTATCAAAGTATATGACGATAGAAAATGAGGAGTCGAAGGTACTTTCATCACAGTAGTCAAAATGGGAACAATAGAAGACGAGGTTCAGTTCACAATGCTTGATATCCCAGCTACATTTGCTCTGTTATTGGGGAGGCCATGGTTTCATAGACTTGGGGGCGTGCCATCCACCTTGCACCAGGTTATTAAGTTCCTGTATGGGGAGGAAGTCGTCACCATTAGGGTTGAAGTAGACAATATCGTGGCTTTTTTAGACATACAGCCTTTCACAAGGTTCCAAGTGGCGGCAAACTTCGAAGAATGGGTGGACCCTAAAATGGCTAGAATCATGGAAAGAATGAAATATGAGCCGGGCACATGTTTGAGTGCTAAAGGCCAGGGGATAAGAGCACTACCAGATTTCAAGGGACATATCACTAAGAGAGGATTGGGGTATGAATCCGATGAGAATGAGCCGAAGACCAAGAAAAAATAGATGAAGCTGATGGAATACTTTGTGAAAGCCACAGGATATCAAAGAGAACCTGAACCCATAGAAGTTAATGATATCATTGTACCAGGATTCGAAATCTTCAAGGATGTGATGGGCAAAGAACCACAGGCAGAGGAAGTTACAAAAGAGGAAGATAAATGGGAAGAAGAACTACTGTAGTTGGAGAATCTGACGCTCGAAGAAAGAAAGAAGACGAAAGAAGACAAGGCTGCAAATTACGAAGATGTTTATTTTAATGACTTATTTGAATGTAATAATGCATTTATTAATAATAAAGACTTTGATTTTGCTTACTTGTTCGAGTCTTTTCCTGTTAGTCCGCATCATAACATGCATAACATGAGCATATTTGACATTGACTCAACAAAGACAAATGCATTTAATCTTGGTACATGTGAAAACCCCAAGGAGATTTTAATTGCAAGTGAGGTCACATGTGATGAGCGGAAAGAATTAGAGATAATATTAATAAAATATGCAAAAGTATTTGCATGGTCCTATGAAGACATGCTAGGAGTGGACAGAGGTATTGCCAGCACATGATACCAACTTATCCGAACATGAGACCAGTAAAACAGAAGCTCCGAAGAATGAGGCCAGAATGGACCGAAAAGGTTAGGGAAGAAGTCATGAATCAGATAGATGTGGGGTTATTAGAGGTGGTGAAGTACCCCGAGTGGTTAGCCAATATTGTGCCAGTACCGAAGAATGATGGAAATATCATGAGATCTAGGAGAAGAACTCCAAGAATGGAGAGGAACCTCGGGAATGGGGATGAGCAACTCCAAGAATGGAGAACAACCTCGGGAATGAGGACGAGCAAAGATCCTCAAGAATGAGGACAGATCTGAAAAAAAAAAAAAAAAAAAAAGAAAATACTAACTAAGATGACGGAAAGTTATAAGGATTGGGCTGACAAACTGCCGTATGCCCTATGGGGGTATAGAACTTCGGTGAGAACAGTAACGGGAGCCACACCCTATGATTTAGTTTATGGGATGGAGGTAGTGTTACCAGTGGAAATAGAGACATAGTCAATGCGGGTACTAGCCGATGCAGGATTGCCTGAGCATGAATGGGCCTCGTAGAGGTTCAAATAGCTAGCATTACTGGATGAGAAAAGGATAAGGCCTTATACCACATGCAGCTATACCAAAAAAGGTTGGCCCAGGCATTCAACAAGAAATTTCATCACACCAAGATCAGAGAAGGTGATTTAGTGCTCAAGTAGTCGAAGCCACTGATAATGGACCCAAGGGGAAAGTTCAGGCCCAATTGGGAAGGGCCCTACCTAGTCAAGAAGGTGATGGGAAATGGGGCAGTGAGACTGTCAGATTTGGAAGGGAACGAGTTCACCGAGCCCATCAACATGGACATGTTGAAACAATACTTTACATAAAAAAAAGAGAAAGGCTCGTTGGGGTGAAAATCCGCAAAGGACAGCCCAAGCAAAATATAGAGCATGAGTGAGCAAGAAAAATGGTTAATTGTAAAATATGTGAGGAACAGTTAGCGACAGGGGTATCCTTGCAATGCAGTTCATTATTTCCTATATATGTACTAAGAAGTGATGCAAACGCCTTTTATTGAAACAAATATTCAAGATGTTCATAGATTGCATAAATCCCAGCTAACAGAGAAAGATTAGAGTCAAGTAATCACAAATCACATCTTTTGTTTCTTAGATGTTGGGCCAAGGTCAGTAGATCTAGGAGAAGATCTCCAAGAATGGAGAGGAACCTCGGGAATGAGGACGAGCAACTCTAAGAATGGAGAACAACCTCAGAAATGAGGACGAGCAAAGAGCCTCGAGAATGAGGACAAATCTGAAAAATAATAATAATAATAATTTTAGCTCGCTGAGTTGAAAACCTAGAAAGGCGACTCAGGCAAGATATAGAGCAATCCGCTAAGTTGAAATTTCGAAAGGACAGCTTAGGTAAAAGATAGAACAAACCTGCAAAATAAGGAAAGATTCGGGAATCAGAAGACATGATTTTTAGTGTCCGAGAAGGGTAGTAAGAGAAAAATACAGGCCGAGAATGGCAGCAAACTCCTCAGGGAGATGGCATATTTCGAAATCTGGGAATCAGAAGACATGATTTTCAGTAGCGAATAGCAGAAAGCTGAGCCAGGTCTGAGGATGACCAGTCTACCACCCCGCAAATAAGGGACAAAATGAGGTCTTGATCCATGAGACCAAAGAGAACTGAGCAATCACCTGAGTAGAATTGACAGGAGAGAAGCTTTTGAGAGCTCAAGTAAGGGTGCTTAAGCTTGAATAAGTATGCTTAGGCTTGAATTAGAATGCTTAAGTTGGAATGATCCATAATTCTGAATTATGATTCTTTAAATTGGATTTGAGGTGTCACTTTAAAGTTATAATAAGAGCTGTATTTTATAAAGGTGGGCCCACTAACATCTTAAACAATTGGATTTCGATGCTGAATCAGCTAATTACGCGGAAAATAATTAACTTATGATGAGATGTTTTTCGGTGGAGGAAGAGTTGGAAAGTTGGGCTGCACTGGGGGCTTTGATCGAAATTGGGCCTGGAAAGTGAATTGGGTTATCATCCCAAACAAGGTCTGGATACTGTTTGGAGGATTTGGGTTTTATTTGATATTGGGCTAGAGATGAAAAAACAATAATACCCTCGGCCCATATTTGGCCCGTACTGTTTGTTCGTGACTCTCTAAGTCAAGAGATCCTCTGCTTGGAGAGTATTCGATGAGTATGTCATCTAGGGTAAAAGACGTAAATGTACCTGGATGTTGATGTCCTTTTGACCTGGCAAGGGTCATACAATGTTGACAAAGCTATGTATATATCTGAGATGACCCTCAGTCGACTAGTTCTGGTTTTTGATGTCATTTGGACCTGTCAAAGTGCAAACAATGTTGATGGAGCTCTAAAATATCAAAGATGATCCTCAGTCGACTAGACATGGTATTAATGTCATTTGGACCTGTCAAAGGTCAAATCATATTGATGGAGCTCTAAGATATCGAGGATGATCCTCAGTCGACCATACATGATATTGATGTCGCTTGGTTCTGTCAAATATCAAACCATGTTAATGAAAACAAGTAAATAATAAGGACAATTCTTAGTCGACCAGATATGATGCTGATGTCGCTTGGACCTGCCAATGGTCAAATTATGTTAACGAAAATAAATAAATATTAGGGACGATCCTTGGTTGACCAGATATGAGTATTGACTCGACATGAGCGATTGGGGAATGTTCCTGTCAACTGGACCAGATGAAGGCCAGGACAATCTCCAACCGACTGCACCTGAAAAAGACCAGGGGCGTTTTCAATGTCGTCTAGACCAGATGAAGGTCCAGGTCTTGAACTTGACTCCACATGAGCCATTGGGAATGTTCTCGTCGATTGGACAAGATGAAGGTCAGGACAATCTACAGTTGACTGGTATTGAAGAGGACTATGGGAGATTTCAATGTCATATGGACCGGATAATGGTCTAGGTCTTGATCTTGACTCGACATGAGCCATTGGGGGAATGTTCCCATCGACTTGACCAAATAAAGACCAGGACAATCTCCAACCGACTGGTTCTGAAGAGGACTATGGGAGTCTTCAATGTTGTCTGGACCAGATGAAGGTCCAGGTCTTAAACTTGACTCGATATGAGCCATTAGAGAATATTCTCGTCAATTGGACCAGATGAAGGCCAGGAAAATCTCCATACGACTGGTCTTAAAGAGGATCAAAGGAGTATTCAATGTTGTCTGGACCATATGAAGGTCCGAGTCTTGAACTTGACTCGATATGAGCCATTACGGAATGTTCCCGTCGACTGGACCAGATGAAGTCCAGGATAATCTCCAGTTGATTGGTCCAGAAGAGGACCGGGGGAGTCTTCAATATCGTCTGGACCAGATGAAGGTCCAGGTCTTGAACTTGACTCTACAAGAGCCATTGGAGAATGTTCCCGTCGACTGGACCAGATAAAGGCCATGATAATCTCCAACCGATTGGTCCCAAAGAGGACTAGTGGAGTTTTTAATGTCGTCTGGATTAGATAAAGGTCCAGGTCTTGAACTTGACTCGACATGAGCCACTTGGGAATGTTCCCGTCGAATGGACAAGATGAAGACCAGGACAATCTCCAGCTGACTGGTCTTGAAGACGACCATGGGATTCTTCAATGTCATCTGGACCATATGAAAGACCAGGTCTTGAACTTGACTCGACATGAGCCATTGGGAATGTTCCCGTCGACTGGACTAGATAAAGACAAGGATAAACTCCAGTCGACTCGTCCTGAAGAGGACCAGTGAAGTCTTCATTGTCGTATGGACCAGATAAAGGTCCAAGTCTTTGTTGGGGTTTTAGGTGATGGGTGCAGCGGAAACGCGGTTCGGGCGAAATCGTAATTTAAAACTTTTTCAAATTACCGAACAAATTATTCAATATCGAATATGAATAATATATTCATATTTCACCAAAACCTATTTATTCGATATAAATAACGACATAAATAAGGTTGAAACGTCCCGAAACTTTTACAAAAACCGTTTTTCTGTAAAATGACGCAAATCACATTTTTGACCGAATCGAATACTCGACACTTATGAGCACTGCCCAGCTCAGTCCCAATAGTGTCAGGGCAGTTCATAGGCTGCCTGAATAGTGACGAACTCATTGTTTGGATAGTTGTCACCCTGTTGGCTCAAAAGTCACCCGGTAACGCCGTTTTTGGCCGTTTTCACTTATTTCAACTCCGAAACACTTTCCGAGAATTTTTCCAACTCCCAAAACACATTCATTAAATTCATAAGACAATAATTTCATCACAAAATCAGAATCATTTCCAGGTCTGAAACAGAAAACGAAATTTCCCATTTTTCATGCTTTAAATCCAAATTTTCAACATTAATCAAATTAATCTCAACACCAAATCAAGTCACCACATATGAACAACTCAAGAATAATTATAAGTGTCACAAGAGTGGTCATAACACTCTAGAATAACAACTCATCATCAAATGATCAATTTGGATAAAAATTACACAAATTTCACCAAAATCTACTTCACACATGCATTTCACTTCCATCTCCATCATTCACAAACAAAATCCCTAAAAATTAAAAATAAAAGGAACCATAGAACCATTTTAACAACTCAAGAAATAAGAAACTAAATTTTCAAGTTTAGGCTTATGGTAGATTACCTTTAATCCTCCAATTCTTTAGCCTTTTTCTTGAATTTTCCTTTGATTCTTCATGGATTCTTCTAGCAAAGTTGAAACCCATTTTTTTAGAGCTTGGTTGGTCATGGAGTTAGGTTAAATGAAGAAGAAAACAATTCCCTTTTTTAAATTGGAATGACCGACTATGCATAGTAAAGAGAGGGCAATTTGGTCATTTTTGGCAAAAATTAATCTAATTAATTAATGTATACTTTATGTTATCCAATCAACATTGGACACATTAAGTTTAATTAATTCATGCCATTTGGTCCAATAATAACTTACCATATATTATAACATTTATGAAAATAGTTTAATTAATTAATGATTCAAATATTTAACAATTAAGTATTCAATTAATCAATTAATATAATTATTATTATATATGTATTTTTATTTACAATAAATAACAAAAACATATATTTATGGCATGCGTCAAAATCTCATTTGACGAATAATTAATATGTATTTAATTGTATTATGTATCAAATACAAATACAAATACACAATAATTACGATTGGCCAAAATCTCCTTAATGCATGTGTTATCGCTTAACTGATTAAACGATCCGAATTAACTTATTTAATCCGGTGAAGTATTATGAATAATCTGTATTACTCATATCAAGTTGCCCAAGTGCTCAACGAGTACACTTCATATTGTGGGACTCTCTAAGATTAAGTTTATCCGTCGTGAAATCTAATTTCATGTCCATAATCCACCCACTCATGGATTATGACGACCACAGATAATCTCGCTAAACTATGCAAGCCGAGGTCATTGCATACGTATAATCCCTATGTCACAGGCTATCCATATTATACCTGGGATATAGATGAGAACTTCAAATTCGTTCAGTATAATATAGTCTACTTTCAATTTACGATCTCTGAATAACACTGGGAACTGATTTCTGAAGTTATACCATAGTCATGGATTTAATAGATCGTAAACACGTGAGGATGCCTATGCCCTGTACATATGACTGACAGATCCTATCTTGATACGCACTGGATATCATGAGCATCAGTGCACACCCGACGAAAAGGAGATGGTCTGATCATGAATAGATCGTTGACGTGACTGTCATCAAAGTGTGGAGGATAACTCATATATCCCACTGTGGTATCCCAAGTCGAATGACCATTATGCTCGCTCAACTCGAGAAAATTCCTATTGAAGTTGGTGTATCATATATTAGGAAATCTTCAGTGAGTCATTCAGTGTCTTATCAAATAAACACCTACATGTCTATACGAGTCTCCCGAGACTCATGGTTCACTGCGATGAACCATCGGACCAAGTCATGATATACGACATGTACTAGTCTCTGCGGATTTTACTAACCAACCCGTGTTAGTAAATCTTGACCAAGAACTTTATTTAAGGATATACATCTTATAGTGTGCTTCCCAATGTCAATTACAAACTAAGTTGTAATTACGCACTATATTGTAGAACCTAGGGTCTTTGTCTAATATACACGTATCACTAAACCAGATTTAGTTTCGATCTAATCATAATCAGATTTCTAATCGTAATTAGATCGAATAAGTGTATAAAAGAAAAATGTGCTACCAATAAATTAGTAATATTATGGAAAATAGAATTACTCGTATTCATGAATCGGACATAAACACGATCCGGATTGGCACTCTGAGCACCAACCCCAACAATTTCTCCCATTTTCTCTAGTGCCAATCCACGGTATCATATACACATTTCAATGTATATCACATACACATGGCTCTCAAGAGCTTACCTAGCACTCAATTGGTAGGCAATAACAAGTAAGCCAGCTTAACAAATCGAGTCTGTCCACAGACTCAACCGTTTTCCTTAGCCAGCATCTTTCATATTTTGTAGAATCTAAATTCCATATCAATATGACTCAGACGCTTTATCAGTATTGTGCTGTAGCTGCTGAGTTGTCTATGTATGTAGAGATCAAATCTAAACACTGTGAGACAACCTCAAGCACTATACTAATATGAAAACTTCTAATCTATTGGGTCACTATGCAATTTCATAAGTCAATACTTCATAAGTTGCAACTGATTCCACTAGTTTAGTAGAATCAACGGTGACATTCCCACTGCATCTTTTCTGAATTTATATGACATAGACCATCTAATTTCATAATTAGAATCAAAATTAATCCGACCTTATGGTTGCAGACTAAATTCTCCATGAATAAGAAACTCGTTCTTAATATCTCAAAGATCACAAAGAACATGTTTCAAGATCCATCATATGGTATTCAGCATATCAAAATCACTAGTAACAATTACGATTAAATTGATATCTTTAATTGCACATAATATAATATTCATTACGCCATCATCCTATGATGTATAAGATTGACTAGACATTCCAATCAATCTATCTTTCGACAAAAGGAATCATCATTTACGAAAGATGCATACTATATATATAAAAGACATGTTAACTGTCAAACAGTTATACTAACTGTCATACAGATAGTCTTGCCATGTCGGTTATTAGATCATATCTAATACGCGACTAATGGGAGTATCTCATAAGTCTCTCAGTTTTATTTCTTATATAAAACTTTATATCATCTATAACAGAGACTACTCCCACTGCTTACACGGAGAAAAGAAGACTTAGGATATATAAGCGAGTATATAAAACTGGGATCATAGCAGAATACAAACTCTAGGGCCATTCTAGAATGAACTTCTTCAAACAAAGAAACCACAACAGATTTCTCATTCGAAGAAACCATTCAAGAATGCCACTTTGCATTCTTTAGCCAAAATACATAGTTTAATATCTACATTAACCGATAGATCTTTAATTATTCAATTAGTGCGACTAGAGACAAGTACTCTCAGAATCTACAATAGACTACTGAGGATAACCTTTCTCATTTTCATACTATAAAGGTCAAACCTTTATCGAGCTCACTTTGCTTTTGTTGCGTAAATAATTTGCACATTTTATGAAATATTCATAACGAAAGCCTAATCAAGTTCAAAATTTGATCGTAGTAAGCTACGAACAATCTTAGATCTATGGTTCAATGGTAATTTCCGAAATCGATATCAAATATCGCTCCCACTATAAGTTTTAGGATAATTTTCTTCAATAAGAAAACAACAGAACCATTAAGTATCTTATACTTCACAAATGATTCTGACATCCTATTGGACTTATACAGAAGTTGTCTAAGGGTGTTTTCATCTTATTAATTATGTAGTTCCACTTACATTTTATCATTCTCACATTTGACTTCAATAAGTCAAATCTTTTCTATAATTGTCAACATTCAATATTAACCACCAAGTAACAAAATAATTTTATTACTCGGGATCGTAGAAAAGATATTCTATCAAATTGAATACAATATTCCATTAAATAGAATAAATGATAAACTTTTACTTGTACCTCCGAGGCGCAAGTACTTTCAATTATATAACCATTATACAAAAGATAGTTTCAAATCTCAAACTTTTCAAGATCCGAATTTTCTATTATACATATCATATATGTAACTGTAGGAACAAATGAAACCTAAATTAAAGTGATAAATTAGTGTAACTGTAGCATAACCTCAAGAGTATTGAAAACTAATTCGGTAACACTCAATATCATTGAATCAAATCATATAAGATTCAATTATTCCCACTGACCAGTTCCATCAGGATGGAATCGTAGAAGTTTAATATTGAGTAAGAATCATATTCATTAAATAACTATGGAACTAATTACTATAAATTCATGTGTTTGATCACATCAAACATCTTCGAACAATTCAAAGACTCATAATTAATTTTATAATAAAGTTTTCAACACTTCAAATAGAATAACTTTGAACCAGTCAAAATATTCTATCCGTGTTTCATGAGAAACATATTGAAAGTTCTCGAACTATTCAAGAAGTTCAACATGTTCTCTATTAGAAACTCGCAACTAAGTCATGACAATTCATCAAAAAAATTACGGAGTAAAGAAAACTATCTTAGGCAATTTCTAATTCATTAAACTACATACATCCAATGTATTAGTTTAATAAATATGTGGTCCAATGACGATCATTGGTTAAATGAGATTTAATCACTTCCTGAAAACAATATTCATTAAATGGACAAGAATATATGGTGTGATCTCGTATCACACCATCCTTTACCATACGGAACAAGCATCAAATGTTTTTATGATAAAATCTCATAAAGCACAGTTCTAAGTTATTTATTTTACCGAATATCTTTCTTTATGTTTATCTTTTCATTAATGACACTATTAGTCATCTTAAAATATATAACAACTGTTTATACAGAACAAGTAACTATCCAATAGTCACAAGTTCTGATATCAAATATCAAAACAGTTATTAAACATTATTTTAAATAACTAGACGGGAGATCTGGTAGCCAATACCTATAGTTGTCGTATTGTGAGAATCGATATTCTCGATACACAACTATATGCATCTCTTTTCTTAAGCTTTATAATTTACGTTCAATTATTCACAACAATTGCAAATAATTGATTAGCAAGCTGTGTCAAACACATGACTTCTAAAAGTCACTAAAAGCGAAGAATCGTCATTAAAAGATAAACAAATACTAAATGGGTTTTCTTAATGTCAGTCAATAATCTCGAGACATGAACTATTCAATTTAATTCTTACTGTACAAGAAACTATTCTTTCTAGACATATATATCCTAAACCAGATATCTATTTAAATTACCTATCGTGACTTAGTAACTAAGTCACTAACCATCTTGATTTACAAGGAAATCAGAACAACAGTTCCCGATGGTTTCAAATTATCTAACAATATCTAAGTCTATTGTCTTTCTAGAACCTATTCTAGAATTACACAACTATAAGTCAAGTCAGAAAACCTATTCAAGTAATAAGCATGCAGTGGATTAGAAGTATAATTCTATAAACAAGATATAATAAAAGGAAAAAAGAAGCAGAATTTTCCATAAAATTACACACTGCTCAAGTTATGGATTTTTAACCCAGCAGTGTCTCCCACTACTTTACGTAATACCGTAATCCCCAACGGACAACGAGAATTCAATAATTAAATCGAATTCCATAGTGAGAGTAGGATCCCATGAATATATTTTGACTCACAGCTTTGGCACGATCTCACATACGTATATTCATTAGGTAGACAACTTATTGTCAATCACTCACTAGTGACTCCTGATTTTGGTCCTGACCGTTTCTCATTATGACAGCTTTGGCACGTTCACAAGGAGGCCTATCAAGGCTTCACTTGTCAATGACAAACTCAAGCTACCGGTGTAGTTATGACAACTTTGGCATGTTCAGGATTTCCACTTTCACTTGAATTTGTCTAATATCATTATACAACCGGCATGGATAAAATCCCATAACCTACACCCTCACATCTTTGGCACGATCTCGGATGCAATTATAGAAAGATACCCATAAACCGTACTGACAAGACGGACCAAGAAACATGTATGAAATACACGTCACTTTACAGCCTTATTTCTAAGAGGGGATTTTCCTCAGGAAGCTATACTCTACATCAAATGTAGAATTTTAATATAATTTATTTTCTAAATAATTCAATTCTACCTATAGAAAACATAACCCAATTTAACGATTAAATTTTCGTTACATTTCTCGTTAGCTTGGAATCGAAAAGTCAAGAAACATATATAGATTATAAGCATGTGCGAACATTAAAATTGGATTAAATATCAAATATCAAGCATGAATAATGTAATGGATGAAGCATCAGACCTGCTCTGATACCATTTTTTTTGGGATTTTGGGCGATGGGTGCAGCGGAAGCGCGGTTCGGGTGAAATCGTAATTTAAAACTTTTTCAAATTACCGAACAAATTATTCAATATCTAATATGAATAATTTATTCATATTTCACCTCAAACTATTTATTCGATATCAAATAACGATATAAATAAGGTTGAAACATCGCAAAACTTTTACGAAAATCATTTTTCCACAAAATGATGCAAAACACGTTTTTGACCGAATCGACTACCCGACACTTATGGTGACAGCCCAAGTCAGCCCAATAGTGTCAGGGAAGTTCATGGGTAGCCCGAACAGTGAAGAACTCACTGTTTGGACAGCCGTCACCCGGTTGGCTTAAAAGTCACCCGATAACGTCGTTTTTGGCTGTTTTCGCTTATTTCAACTCCGAAACACTTTCCAGAAATTGTTCCAACTCCCAAAAAAAATTCATTACATTCATAAGACAACAATTTCTTAATAAAATTAAAATCATTTCCAGGTCTGAAACAGAAAACGAAATAGCCCATTTTTCATGCTTTAAATCCAAATTTTCAACATTAATCAAATTAATCTCAACACCAAATCAAGTCACCACATATGAACAACCCAAGAAAAATTATAGGTATCAAAAGAGTGGTCATAACACTCTAGAATAGAAACTCATTATCAAATGATCAATTTGGAAACAAATTACACTAATTTCACCCAAATCTACTTCACACATGCATTTCACTTCCATCTCCATCATTCATAAACAAAAGCCCCAAAAATTCAGAATCAAAGGATCCCTAGAACCCTTCTAATAACTCAAGAAACAAGAAGCTAAATTTCCAAGTTTTGGCTTATTGTAGATTACCTTTAATCCTCCAATTCCTTGGCCTTTTTTCTTGAATTTTCCTTTGATTCTTCATGGATTCTTCAAGCAAAGTTTAAACCCATTTTTTTAGAGCTTGGTCGGTCATGGAGTTAGGTTAAATAATGAAGAAAACAATTCCCTTTTTAAATTGGAATGACCGACTATGCATAGTAAAAAAGAGGGCAATTTGGTCATTTTTGGCAAAAATTAATCTAATTAATTAATGTAAACTTTATGTTATCCAATCAACATTAGACACATTGAGTTTAATTAATTCATGCCATTTGGTCCAATAATAACTTACCATATATCATAACATTTATGAAAAAGGTTTAATTAATTAATTATTCAAATATTTAACAATTAAATATTCAAAAAAATCAATTAATATAATTATATTTATATGTGTATTTTTATTTACAATAAATAACAAATACATATATTTATGACATTTTTCAAAATCTCATTTGATGAATAATTAATGTGTATCTAATCGTATTATGTATCAAATACAAATATACAATAATTACGATTGGCCAAAATCCCCTTAATGTATGTGTTATCGCTTAATTGATTAAACGATCCGAATTAACTCATTTAATCCGGTGAAGTATTATGAATAATCCGTATTATTCATATCGAGTTGCCCAAGTGCTCAACGAGTACACTTCATATTGTGGGACTCTCTAAGTTTAGGTTTATCCATCATGAAATCTAATTTCGTTTCCATAATCCACCCACTCATGGATTATGACGACCACAGATAATCTCGCTAAACTATGCAAGCCGAGGTCATTGCATACGTATAATGCCTCTGTCACAGGCTATCCATATTATACCTGGGATATAGATGAGAACGTCAAATTCGTTCGGTATAATATAGTCGACTTTCAATTTAAGATCTCTAAATAACACTCGAAATTGAATTCCGAAGTTATACCATGGCCATGGATTTACTATATCGTAAACATGTGAGGATACCTATGCCCTCTATACAGGACTGACGGATCCTATCTTGATACGCATTGGATATCATGAGCATCAGTCCACACCCAACGAACATGCGGAGGTCTGATCATGAATAGATCATTGATGTGACTGCCATCAAAGTGTGGATGATAACTCATATATCCTACTGTGGTATCTCAACTCAAATGACCACTATTCCCACTCAACTCAAGAAGATTCCTATTGACGTTGGAGTACCATCTATTACGAAATCTTCAGTAAGTCATTCAGTGTCTTATCAAATAAACACCTACATGTCTATAGGAGTCTCCCGAGACTAATGGTTCAATATGATAAACCATCGGACCAAGTCACGATATACGATATGTACTGGTCTCTGAGGATTTTACTAACCAACTCGTGTTAGTATATCTTGAACATGAACTTTATTTAAGGATATACATCTTATAGTGCGCTTCCCAGTGTCAATTACAAACTACGTTGTAACTATGCACTATATTGTAGATCCTATGGTCTTTGTCTAATATACACGTATCACTAAACCGAATTTAGTTTCGATCTAATCATAATCAGATTTCTAATCGTAATTAGATCGAATAAGTGTACAAAAGACAATTGTGCTACCAATAAATTAGTAATATTATGGAAAATAGAATTACTTGTATTATGAATCAAACATAAATACGATCCAGATTGGCACTTTGAGCACCAACCCTAACAGTCTTGAACTATGTCGTATGACATTTCCTGCAAGTTTTATAACCACAATCATGGTAAGTAATGAAAAGAGAACATTGATACATGTCGTCTGAATACTTCGTCGAGTGGTTTTTTGACATGAGGAATTTATTCTGTTGACTGGGTCAGGAAGAAATTCATTATCTATCTGTTGTGTCGACTGAGCAAAATGAAAATTGCAATTTGGAGATATTCTCACGTAGAGGATGTTTCATAGTAGTCTACACCATATGAAGGTCCAAGTCTTGGTCTTGACTTGACCTGAGTCATATGGAATATTCCTAGTCGACTGAACCGGATTAAGGTTCAGGATAAACTCAATTCGACTGATCAGTGAATGAGTATTGGACTGGTTTACTTTGTTGTGTCGAATGGGAACGTCTTACATGACCTTACATAAGTGTCAGTTGTCTGGGGATCATGCCTTTTGGCCAATTGATGGTCCTCCAAAGGAACCATTTTAAGTCGTTTGAGTCGAGAGGAGATCACCTTATAAGAACATCCACTCTTCGTGTTGACTGGGGTAAAGGTTATTAATTCCAATGTTTGGAGATTCCATACGAAGAATATGATCTATAATTATCGACTGAGAGAGCCATTTTCATCCTTTATATCGCAGATATCCCCAGTCGACCTTTATACTCGTTGGGCCTTTATGGTTTTGGGCATTCTCTCATTTGGTTCTATAGCCCTATTGATAATACTGAGGCGTCATGAGGTGGGAAATTTAAGCGCCAAATGAGAGAAGAGTATAAAATAGCCTCGAAGGCTCAATTACTTCATTGACAAAAACATCTTTTTTGTCTCAATGTGGGAAGAGCTATCTTCAAATTCAAGGTATTTCTCACACCTTCTTTGTGTTTCTTCAATTTCTTCAAGTGTTCACAAGGAAGATTCAATCTGTTCTTAGCCGAATTGGGTGTTTGATTCTCAAGCTGCCTGTAGGATTGTTTGAATTGTGTTTTTGGATTAGGGAAATTTGATCATTTTATGTGTTGAATTTAAGAAGATTTAGTATTTTTTAAGCTGAGATCAATGTCAGCTGAAAGTTCTATGAGTGCTAGTGATACCCCGATGGATATGAATGTAGACTCGCCCATACAAGTCACCTCGACCGTTCTATTACTCGTGAGTGGGTTTGATATTAGAGAGTCGATGAGAGTGGTCAGGATTTCCAAAATTTTATGACTGTAGAACCCCCTTTAGGTATCCCTAAGAATGTTCCTCCACTTAGAGAAGTGCCGGTGGATTGGGAATCGAGTGGGGTTCCTAGCACCAGTAAGCCAACCAATATATAGAAAAATAATTCAGCGAGTTGAATGACTAAATGAGCTATGAGGGAGATGAAGTTGAAGTTTAGATTCCCTCAGTCGATTGAAGTGAGGCTAGTGATGTCAAATGAGATAATTGATTACAAAATTCCAGGGTGGATTGGGTTTTACGAGCGTCCATTTGCTGATGGGTTTAGGTTTCCATTACCCAAATTAGTGTAGGAGGTATTGGACCATTATAAAATACCCTCGTCGCAATTGATGCCCAATACTTGGTGAGTGATACTGTCGGTAGAGTGCTTGGCGTACGAATTGGGGATTAGATTTGGGTAAAAGATCTCATTTACACCGACTATCTGAAAGTGCAAGTGATTGAGAATGGGATATATCATTTGTTCCTCCGA
This sequence comes from Zanthoxylum bungeanum, assembly GCA_019454045.1. Lineage (NCBI taxonomy): Eukaryota > Viridiplantae > Streptophyta > Magnoliopsida > Sapindales > Rutaceae > Zanthoxylum > Zanthoxylum bungeanum. Next base: position 170,106 of record SKCR01048402.1, on the reverse strand, counting down.
CGAAAGAGAGAGCATCTAGTATGAGGTCTGACTTCGAATGATATGGGGGAATTGCAGATGTGAAGTCTGACTACGAATGATCTGGGGGAATTGTAGATGATGAGTAGAAAATATATCATTATTTACCGCCCATTTAACCTAATATTTTGTATGGTTTCTCGAGTTTTATGAATGTTTTCATGTGTTTTTGCAGATAAATAAAGTTTTGGGACTCAATAGAATCAATTAAGATTAAATGTGGAATAAATAAGGGCAAAAGATGGACTTGACATTTGGATTTTGGAGTTGGAAACTTGAAATGGCGTTCTAACGAAGTACAATTTCAGAAATTTCAACTTTGCATAATTTTGGTATTTTGGCCATAACGTTATACTCCGATATCGGATTGAGGTGATTTAAGTTCCAGATTAGAGAAGACTCAAAGATCTACAACTTTGACGTTCATAATAATTTCAATTTTTGAAGTTTTCATGATGGAAATTGATAAAATATCCAGAAGTGTGTTATATGTAATTATTAAAGTCATTTTCAAAACAAAAAAATAAAATAAAATAAAAAATGAAAATCGTCAAACTTCCATCAAACATTCTTGCATGTTTGGTGGAGGATTTGGTGCCATGTTTTGTGCCATGTTTGGTGGAGAAATTAGTGGAGAAATTGGTGGAGAAATTGGTGAAGGAAAATTTTTGCCTATAAATACCAAGCCATTTCATTTGTAAAATTCATACATTCTTCTGGGGATTTCCTTAAGAATACTAAAAAGATTGTATCTTATTTGTTTATTTACAGCTTTTTGTATTTAATTTTTATTTTACGCTATAGTTCTTTATTTATTTTACTTTTCAGTCTTTATTTTACTTTTCAGTATGAGGAGGTAAATCCCCTCTGTTGGGGTAAAGGATAAAGCTTTTATTACTAATATTTAGATTAATCTCCCTTAATTTTAATATATAAACTATTTTAAAACCTGATTTAATGGGATATCGCCTTTATGGTCGGTTGGACTTAATTAAATTGATTTTAACCTGACTAAATTGGATACTGCCTTTATGATCGGTTGGAATTAATCATAAATTTGACTTAATCTGGAAATGACCTATATGGTCGGTTGGTAATGTCATGCAAAGTTTGTATATTATAATAAGGGAGAAATCTAAATTAGAAGTAATAAAAGTTGGTAATGTCATGCAAAGTTTGTATATTATAATAAGGGAGAAATCAAAAAAAGTGTATCAAGCCCTTGATTGAAGAACCATTGCAGTTGGAACTAAAGCTACTTTTGAGCCATCTCAGGTATGCATTCTTAGGAAAATCTTTTGATTTACCTGTGATTATTTCTTCGTCGCTAACATAGCAGGAAGATAAGTTACTGAGAGTGTTACGAGAACACAAGAAATCTATTGGCTGGACTATAGTAGACATTCAAGGCATTAATCCATCATTTTGCTTGCATAAAATTCTGATGAACAACGAGTACAAAGCCACAGTGGAGCATTAACATAGACTATATCCAATCATGAAGGAGGTCATGAAGAAACAAATTATCAAATGGTTGGATGCCGACATCATTTACCCCATCTCTAACAGCACTTGGGCGAGTCCTATGCAATGTGTGCCAAAGAAATTAGGAATAATTGTAGTCAAAAATGAAAAAAACGAGTTGATTCCAATAACAACGTTGACTGGATGGAGAGTATGCATGGACTACAGGAAGCTGAACAAAGCAACAAGGAAATATCATTTTCCGCTGCCATTCATTGACCAGATGCTAGACAGATTGGCGGGACATGAGTTCTATTATTTTATGGACGGATACTCGGGGTACAATCAAATTTTCATCGCCCCAGAAGATCAGGAGAAAACCACTTTTCCATGCCCGTATGGTACTTTTGATTTCCGTAGGATGCCATTTGGACTATGTAATGCTCCTGCCATATTTCAACCTTGCATGATGGCCATCTTCTCAGACATGCTGGAATAAAGTATGAAGGTTTTCATGGATGATTTCTCTGTGTTTGAAGACTCGTTCGACCACTGCTTGCAAAATCTGGAAAAAATGTTACAAAGATGTGAAGATACCAACCTAGTACTCAATTGAGAGAAATGCCACTTCATGGTACGGGAAGGCATTGTCCTGGGATATCAGATCTCACAAAAGGGAATCGAGGTAGACAAAGTAAAGATCGAGACAATTGAAAAACTAACTCCACCATCATCTGTCAAATGGATTCGGAGTTTTCTCGAACATGCAGGCTTTTATAGGGAATTTATAAAAGACTTCTCTAAGATTGCTAAACCTCAATGCAATCTGATAGAGAAAGATGTGCCTTTAAACTTCACCAAAGAATGTCACGAAGCTTTTGAGATCTTGAAATAAAAGATGGTCCCTGCCCCCATCATAGTAGCACCAGACTGGACCCTTCTATTTTAGGTGATGTGCAATGCTAGTGATTTTGCTGTAGGTGCAGTTTTGGGACAACGCAAAGCAAAAATTTTCCACACCATTTACTACTCCAGCAGAACTTTGAATGAAGCAAAACTCAACTACGCAACAACTGAAAAGGAGATGCTTGCAGTTGTGTTTGCTTTTGATAAATTCCGTTCTTATCTGTTGGGTCCCAAAGTGGTGGTCTACACAGATCGTTCAGCAATCAAATAACTGATCACGAAGAAAGATGCCAAACCCAGATTGATCCGTTGGGTGCTTCTACTGCAAGAATTTGATGTGGAGATCTGAGACAGGAAATGGACAGAGAACCAAGTGGCAGATCACTTATCGAGGCTCGAGAATGGAGAAACAGCTGACAATGAACTAACAATCAAAGAAACATTTCCAGATGAACAACTATTTGCGATGAAACAGCTGGATATCCCTTGGAATGTTGACTATGTAAACTATATAGTATCAGGAAAATGGCCGTTGGAATGGACTCATCAGCAACGGAAGAGGTTCTTCAAAGAAGTCAAGCATTATATTTGGGATGAACCATAACTATTCAAATGCTATGCTGATCAATTATTGAGACGTTGTGTTCCACAGGAGGAGGTCAATAGTGTCTTGCAGCATTGTCATTCATCATCATACGTGTTGGGAAGCGGTCGCGAGTGCGCAGCGGAAAAATAAATAAAAAAAATTTATGATGCCGCTTTCTCTTTGCCCAAGACCCATTTGTTTTTATTATTCTACAAGCCTAAGCATGTTACTATATATTCTAAGCATAAAACCTATAAAAAATGTAAATAACATAAGCCTAAACATGCTAACTATCATAAGAACTCTAATAAAAATAAAAAAATAAAAAGACTTACTTGAACCGAAGACTCCTCCAGTCCTCTCTCCAATCTGCAAGCTTTTCTCGAACTCAGCAAGCTCTTCCACGTTCCAAAGAGCCACCCAAGTGCGTGGCCTCCAAAGATGCACACACCAAAGCCAAAACTCAACGGCAAGACTACGCCTTGAGTGCACGGGTATTTTGCCCTTGGTGTTAGCCTAGGTAAATACCTCAAAACTTTTAACTCGAGGTTCCTCTAGTCAATCAGACTTAAGGATCCTCAAAATCAGTGGCTTACTCTTAAAAATTTAGAGTTTCTCACTTATATAAACCCAAGATTTGAAAGGTTTGGTGCAAAAATTTGTGAAGAATTCTTTGGGTTTATATAGTGCTCCAAAGACAACAAAATTAATTAAGAATCCGATGTGGGATAAAAGCCAATTTAATCTTAGCCATTGGATCTTAATTTAGTGGTTTAATGAGATTATAAAACCCTAATAAGAGTTTGGGCCGAATTGGAATTCAAAAAAAATAAATAAAAAAAAATAAAAAATTTACTATTCACACGGTACTATTCACGCATTACTATTCACGTGAATATTAATTTTATTTATTCCAATTCCCAAAGTTCCCCTATCGACATTCACCAATCCCTAAGCCACTATGGAACCTCATAAATGATATGTTCAATAATTAAACATATTGAACCATTTATGAACAATTCCTACAGCAATCATATATGCTGTTAAATATGTATTGTTCACTGTTAACCATTGATTTCGACTTTGTTGTGTGTGACCTTTTGGGTTCCCCTCAAGTTGGACATGAAATGAATCGTGATAATTTAATCGAACATAAATTATCCTTCGATCAGATGGTCGTTCGATTTCAATGACCAAGGTTGACATCTAACAACATGCCAAGGCCCCAAATGAGAAGGAAAGATATATATACACATTATGTATGCGATTTACATATGATACGGTCCATCGCCTCACTGTATCCCCACCTATTGACCTAGGGTATGGAAAGTGTCTACCCATATGGTCAAAGGTATGATGTTGATAGTGTCATGAATCGTGCTAACCCAAGAATCTCACATAATTCTTCCGCTATGGCCACAGTCTCAAGCACTGATCACACATATCAACCTGCGAACTAGAATACTACTCTTATAAGAAAATATTATCTGAGAGAGTGGCGATTCTCTGTTGTATCTTTACAAAGTTCATGTGTTTCAACAAATGACCCAATCATACCCTTATGACCGGATCTTTTGAACCGAGGAATGAGAATGTAAAGGTTATTTGATCTACACATAAGATTGTAAAGACCTCAAGTCTAAGGACTAGTCATATAATCGATACATGAAAGTTTTCACAGACACATAGGATAAACACTCCATATGAAAACTTTCAGCGGTCAGTTCGATGGACACGAGCAACTCATTCATCCATGTGATACACAAAGCAGATGGATCTCTGCTAGTAGCCTATGAGATTGGCTACCTCACTTAAGGGCATATCATATCATCATGCTAGTCTCTCCGCTTTGTGAACGCCCAGATTATTCACAAAACTATGACTATGAACATTTAAGAGTAATGATTGGCTACCTCACTTGAGGATTGTTTTGACAGCTGTCCAGTGTTGCTCACCAGGATTTGTCTAATACCTGCTCGTTATGCTAGAGCATAAGAGACATAAGGTCTTTTACATAGCATGGCGTTCATGATCGATCCTATTGCTGAAGCATAAGGGATCCTACTCATACGTTCTCTATCTGAAGGAGTATGTGGACATTGCTCCTTAGATAATTTGATTCCATGACAAGTAGGTAAATTACCTCTTTTGGAATCTTCCATTTTGAATCTTTTCAAAACATTATCTATGTACGTAGATTGAGAAAGTCCAAACAACCTCTTAGATCTATCACAGTAGATCTTAATGCCGAGGATGTAGGCTGCTTCTCCCAAATCTTTCATGGAGAAATTCTGAGATAACCATTGCTTTGTGGCTTGCATCATGGGAATATCATTCCCGATGATTAATATGTCATCGACATATAATACAAGAAATACAACAGCACTCCCACTACTTTTCCTGTAAACACAAGGCTCGTTACATTTTTGATGAAGTCAAATTCTTTGATTGTCTCATCAAATCGTATATTCCAACTTCTGGAGGCTTGCTTGAGTCCATAAATACCTTCCGTCTATGTAGCGAGTGTTGGGTCGATGACTCCCAAACTAGTTGGCTTTAGGGCACCAGGTGTTAATACACCTCTACGGACTTAATTACTCAGACTTTAGATATATATATTTTTGCAACATCTTTGATCCATGTAGCGAGCTTTGGGCCAGTGACTCCCAAACCAGTTGGTTTTAGGGCACTAGGTGTTAAAACACCATTACAGACTTAATTACTCGGATCTCAGAATTTTTTTTTTTTTACTCCATCACTTTTTGAGATGTTTCCTCCAATTAAACTTGAGCACTGAATATTACAAACTTTTCAATTACAGTTCATGTCCGTATGTTACTATGCATGTTGATAATATCTGCTAACTGAGCATATGAAGATCCATTTTAGTCTGTTTTATGGAGAATTTACAAATTAAATAATTTAAAATGAAATAAACAAAAATTAACTTGTTTCGAAATAGTTTGAGATACGTCTCAGGAGTGGAAACTCCTTACTCAGCTATCTCTTACCAATTTCACCTTTCTAGTCAAAATAAAAACACAAAATATTTTTGTAATTTTTGAAAATTTTTCAATTTTTATTTTTCGAAAAATTTTGAACTAAAAAAATAAAAACAACACAAAACTAAAAATAAGGTACTATGCATGTTGATAATATCTGCTAACTGAGCATATGAAGATCCATTTTAGTCCGTTTTATGGAGAATTTACAAATTAAATAATTTAAAATGAAATAAACAAAAATTAACTTGTTTCGAAATAGGTTTCAGATACGTCTCAGGAGTGGAAACTCCTTACTCAGCTATCTCTTACCAATTTCACCTTTTTAGTCAAAATAAAAACACAAATTTTTTTTTGTAATTTTTGAAAAATTTTCAATTTTTTTCTTTCGAAAAATTTTGAACTAAAAAAATAAAAAAAACACACAACTAAAAACAAGGTACTAGTCAACTAATTCCCTCCCCCAAACCTAAATGAGACATTGCCCCCAATGTCTTAAACAGTAGAAGAAGAGTTTAGAAGATAATACCTGGTTAGCCGAAATTCTACAGGAAATTAAAGGTTAAGATCCAGATTAATCCGACGCCTCTTACCACGATCGTCCTCGGACCAATTTATCTTTGAAAGGATAGGGTCAACTTGTGGTTCATAGGCTAAGAGTTGGTCAATTAGATCCGGAGCAGTTCTGGCAGTAAAGAGGAGTTCTTTTAAAGGTTTTGACCCGAACCCATTTCTCCGAGCATCATCAAGAAAAACACAAAGAAAATCATAAAATACATCAACGTTAAATAGCCCAATTGGTTTCTAGTGTATGTTCAAGTTTGCCCAAGATAGCACTATAAAAATTTCCTCCAATGTACCCAAGACACCTGGCAAAGCAATAAAAGCATCAGCACGGTTAATCATTTCTACCAGTCGTTCAGACATACCTGGCACAATCAGTTCCTCTCCGTTTGATGGTTCAATAAGATTTGCTTCTGCCAAGGGTTTTGGGATGATTCCCAAAACATGACTACCTCCTTCTTGTACGGCTTTTGAAACGATCCCCATAAGTCCAAGATTGCATCCGCCAAATACTAAGTGCATATTCCTTGCAGCTAAGACTCGACCCAATTCCTGTGCTGCTTCTACGTATTATGGTTTAGTACCAACACTACTATCGCAAAACACACAATTGTTTTCAACTCGTCTTCTTGAAGTGGCTTCCATGTTTTACTCTGGATGTCTTCAAAAGTGCAATGATGAGTTGAATTTATAACACCTGAAAATGGTGAGTAAAATAATAGCACTAGTACCTGCCAAATGAAAATTATTAGTTAAACAGTAAAACAAATCGTGATAGTCAAAAAGGTCTAGATCCTGTCAGAGAAAATAAAAGAAAACAACAAAACAATTCACAATTATTAGGAAAAGATAAAGAGATATAATATGTACAAGAATTTACAGCTTGATTGACGTCTATGCGTCAGGGACAAGCTTCCCATCCAATTTTCTTATAAATTGGCAAACATGGTCTTTTTTAGTCAGATTCCCAAGAATTAATTGTTGTCTTTATTTTTGGAATTGTGTATGTAATTTGCGAATGGCTATGTGAACATATCCACTAGGATGCGTCTCAAGAGTCAAAGATATATCATCTAAAGACTCCTTACTCAAGTCATCCCTAATGAATTTAATTTTGTCTTCGCGATTATCAGACATCATTCCTAAAGAACGACAACGAGTATTGCAATTCCAACGTGCACATTTGTAACAAACACCCATTTGCTTAGCTCTACGTTTCTTTGCATAGGTGCAACTTCCAAAACCAGGCAGATGTGAAATAAAAGAGTCAGAAGAGTCACATGCCAATCGGATTCGTGCTTCAATTACCCATTGAATGTCATTGGGAACACCATGGATTGTTAGTAGTCTCATCCATTCCAAGCGAGCTTTGTAAACTTTCATCAGAGATTTTTTAGGGAGAGAAGGAAATTGCTTATGAAGATTTGTTAGAGCATCTTCCATCTTAAAATGACTTAATCTGCAAAAACTAAACACACAAAATTAAATCACACCAAATCACAATATATACAAAAATTACATGGGTTGCCTCCCTGCTAGCACTAAGTTTTATGTCATCAGCCAGAAGTGACTACCCGAACATTATGCTGGATCTGAAAGTGTGACACTTTCTTTTTGTCGCTCAAATGATTCTCCCCAGTAGTGCTTGACACGCTTGTTTTTAACCTTGAAAGTTTTGTTGGAGTCAGGATCATGTATCTCAACGGCCCTGTCTTGTAAAACCTTAGTGATCACAAATGGACCTGACCACCGTGATTTTGGCTTCCATGGGAAGAATTTCACCCTTGATTTGTTTAACAGTACCTTCTGCCCTGGTTCCAGTTGTATGCGCACTAACTTCTCATCATGTCTTTTCCTTGCCTTTTCCTTGTACAATTTGGCATCCTCAAAAGGCTGTATGTGAAATTCCTCCAATTTGTTGAGCTGGTGGAACTTTTTCTCTTCTGTTACTTGTAGTGCAAGAATAGGCTTCTTTAGTACGCAGTGCGCTTTATCTTCATGCTCCACAGGCAATTGACATGTTTTAAGTTTGTCAGTAGAACTTTGCATTGCATTGGACTTCTGAATGGTACTGTATATCACATCAAGTCCGAAACATTCCTCATTCTTTTCATCTTCTGGGAAATTCATGGCCTTGAAAATATTGAATGTTACTTCTCGGTCTTGTACCCTTATTGTTAGTTCTCCTTTTTGTACATCAATAATGGTTCGACCTGTAGCCAAGAACGGTCTCCCAAGGATGATTGGCACGTCTGCGTCTTCCTCTATATCAAGGACAATGAAATATGCTGGGAAAATGAATTTGTCAACCTTGACTAGCACACCTCTCGGAAATACGAGCGTTCTATCAGCAAGTTGTAGTGAGACTGAAGTGGGCATTGTTTCTAAAATCTACAGTTTCCTGAAAATAGAAAAAGGCATCAAGTTAACACTAGCACCTAGATCACACAAAGCCTTACCGAAGTCATGTTCTCATATGGTGCAAGGAACAGTGAAACTGCCAGGATCTTTCAACTTTGGAGGAAGTTTTCTCTGAATGATGGCGCTGCATTCTTCTAATAATGCTACTGTCTCATAAGCTCCCAATCTCCACTTTCATGGAAAAATGTCTTTCATAAATTTGACATAGCTGGGCATTTGTTCCAACGCTTCTGCAAATGGAATGTTGATATGCAGCTTTTTGAACACCTCCAAGAATCGAGCAAATTGCTTGTCCAGTTTTTTTTCTGAAGATTCTGAGGAAAAGCTGGAGGTGGAGTGATCTGTTCTTTTTCCCTTGCTTCTTTTTCCTCCATATGTTGCTTTGTTTCTTTTGGAACTTCCTCAGCAGTTGTTTTGGCTCCAACATCTTTATTGATTTCAGTACCGCTTTTTAATATGATGGCATGACATTGCTCCTTCCCAATGTTCTTTGGATTTGGCTCTGTGTTGCTATGAAGGGTACCTGGCGGTCTGTAACTTTGAGCATTGGCCAGTTGTCCCATTTGATTCTCCAGTGCTTTAATAAAAGCCGATTGACTTTGAATTAATGCTGCTTGGGATTGAAACATAGCATCATATCTTGTTGCTTGAGAGTCGTGTTTTGCTTCTATCTTTTTCAAGTGGATCAACACTTCTGTTATTCCTGATTCATTTGTCTGCTCCTGGCCTTTGTTCTGTTGTTGGAATCCGGGTGGTGGGTTGTTCATTTGCCCTGAATTATTGCTCCATGCAAAATTGGGCTGATTCCTCCACCCTGGGTTGTAGGTGTTCGAATATGGATTGTTCCTCTGTCTGTTGAAATTGTTGACATAATTCACCGTTTCTTTATGTTGGTTGAAAGATTCTGACTCAGGTGCTCCTCCAAATGGTGAACTTGTGGATCCACCATTAACTTTCATGTTAAGAGTTTCCAGATTTTTGCAAATCACATCCAGCTTGGAATTCAGTGCTGTGTTGGCTCCAACTTCATAAATTCCTGCAATTCTTTGAATCATGGTCCTTTCTGTTGGCCACAAGGAGTTGTTCTTGGCCAATTCTTCAATTAAGTCTCAGGTTTGATCTTCTCCTTTTGCCATCAAAGCTCCTCCAGCAGCAGCATCAATTGTGGTTCTCATTATTCCATAAAGTCCATTGTAGAAGGTTTGAACTTGTAGCCACTTTTCGATCTCATGGTGAGGACATTTCCGTAGTAAATCTTTGAATCTTTCCCAAGCATCACAAATGGATTCTGAATCTTGTTGCACGAAGGATGTGATGTCATTCCTCAACTTTGCAGTTCTGGCTGGTGGAAAGTACTTTGTAAGGAATTTGGAGGCTAGAGTGTTCCAAGTTGTGATGGAACCTGCTGGTAACGAATGTAACCAAGCTTTAGCTCTGTCTTTCAGGGAATATGGAAAAACCCGCAGTCTCATTGCTTCTTCAGCTGCTCGGTTGTAATTGAAAGTACCACAAATTTCCAGGAAGTTGGTGATGTGGGAATTAGGATCTTCAGTTGCATTTCCCCAAAACCGTACTGACTGTTGAATCATCTGGATGCATGTTTTGATGTCACACGCATTTGCTGGTAAAGGAGGAAGTACAATACAGGAAATGAAGCCGTCGACCACCGGAATGGTTCTGTCTCGAATGGGAATCGGTGGTGCAACGTTCAAAGGTTCAGGTTCCATGTTGAATAAAGCTTCTTGGCCTTCTCGCCTTTCCCTTCTCAACTGTCTGATGGTTCTTTCAATTTCTGGGTCAAGCGGTCGGAGTTCAAATCTTATGGTTCGTCTCATGTAGTTTCTGAGAACCTGAAACACAAGAAAACAAAAATAATAAGTAAAAAGAAATTAGATACAAGTAACGTATCTAACCCCAAAACTAATAGTGAAAGATAAATAAGTCCCCGACAACGGCGCCAAAAACTTGACCGGTGCGTAATCACACGCGTATAACGTAAGCGCATGTATCGTTCAAGTAGTATAAAAAATATCGATCCCACGAGGACTTAATACTTAATCTATTAATTTTTTGAGGTCAAATGATTACTAGTATCTAACAGGTTGATTGATTGATTTGAAATAATGAAGGTTTTGAATTTAAAAACAAGTAAATAAAATTGCTCGAATGTAGGTTTAAGAAAATTCAATATTAAAAACTATATAGGGTTGGGATTTCCTCCAATATCATTTTAAAGATGAAGTGGTTATTTTATGTTTGTGTAATAAATCGGTTTACTAACCTGGAACACTAAATTATGCAAAAGCCTCTGTCGATGGTCAGACGCAAATACCCAGTTTAACCCAATTGAATCATATGTCTAAGTCAACCAAATTATCTGGATTCATTAAGTTTAAGTTCCAATTATGGCTACCCCCGCCCGACAGGTATATGTCTATCATGTAAGGAAATCTATTAAAGGGTTATCTATCCTCAAGGAAGATCGTGGGCTATTAAGTCTAAGGCTGAAACCTAAAATTCCTTTGTCATGTTTATTTTAGATTTACCACATCAATCTTATTAGTGGCCAATTAACAAGATGCATTAAGCTTAAGACTTAATAAGTAAACCTTTAAATTACCCAAACTATAATTTAACCCCTTATAAACCGGTGATATTGGATTTCATCACAACCCCAGATAACTGGCTTAGTTACGACACATATTTACGAGTAGTAAAAAAAACTTAAATAAAATAAAAAACATAAAGTAAAATACTGAAAATTAAATACTAAAAATTAAATGCTGAAAAGTAAATGCTGAAAGTAAATTACTGAAATTAAATACTGAAAATTAAATGCTGAAAAGCAAATTGCTGAAAGTAAATTGCTGAAAAGTAAATGCTGAAAGTAAATTGCTGAAAAGTAAATGCGGAAAGTAAATTGCTGAAAAGTAAATAAAGTAAAAGTGCAATAAAAGAAAATGTTGAGGTAAAAAGATCCACTTTTATTACTTCTATTTTAGATATCTCCCTTAATATAATATATTAACTTTGCATGATAATTACCAACCAGCCATATAGGCGGTATCCAGATTAAGTCAAATTAATAATTAATTACCAACCGACCAATCAGGCGGTATCCAGTTTAGTCAGGTTAAAACCAATTTAAAAAATTACCAACCGACCAATATGGCGGTATCCTCGTTAAGTCAGGTTTTAACTAGTTTATATATTATAATTAAGGGAGATTAATCTAAATATTAGTAATAAAAATTTTACCTCTTACCCCAGTAAAGGGGAGTTACCTCCTCATTACTGAAAAGTAAAAACTGAAAATTAAAGAAAGAAAAGTACTGTGCGTAAAAGTAAATTGTGGAAAGTAAAAACTGAAAAGTAAGGAAAAAAAAGTGCGAAAGCGGAAATTAATTACTGAAAGCTGTAAATAAACAAACAAGATACAATCTTCTTATTTATTCTTTAGGAATTTCAAAGAAGAAAGTATGAATTTTACAAATGAAATGGCTTGGTATTTATAGGCAAAATTTTGCCTCCATCAAATCATCCATCAAATTCTCCACCAAATCCATTATTAATTTCTCCACTAGTTACTCCACCAAATCCATTATTAATTGCTCCACTAATTGTTTATCATGGTTGGTGGTGATTTGATAATTTTTATTATTTATTTATTAATTTATTTTTTGCTTTGAAAATGATTGAAAATGACTTTAATAATTACACACAACACACTTCTAGATTGTTCATCAATTTCGGGCATGAAATCCTCAGAATTCGAAATTATGTTGTCTTTCAAAGTTGTATATCTTTGAGTCTTCTTTAATCTGGAACTTTAATCAGCGCAATCCTATATCGTAGTAAAAAGTTATGCCCAAAATACGACAGATGCGCAAAACTTGAATTTCCAAAACTGCACTTAGTTAAAACGCCCTTTCAAGTTTCCAATCTCCAAAATTAATATGTCAAGTCCACTTTTTGCCCTCATTTGACCCACATTTCGTCCTAAATGATTTCATTGTGTCCCAATATTATTTTATCTGCAAAATAAACTAAAACACATCAAAACGTTCATCAAACCCGAGAAACTAAACAAAATATTAAGTAAAAGGGGCGGTAAATATTGATATATTTTCCGCTCATCAATCGTCATTATCAATGACCTGATCATGTTCCTCATCAATATGGAAACCATATCTTTCAGGATCATGTCTTTCCCTACTAGACCTTCTGAGTTCATAACCTTGTTGTTGTTCCGTCACTGCCCTTTTGAGGGGCCTTGGGTTTAGTTCTATGTTAGTTTGTTCATCTCGTACCTCATCGAGGTCAAGTCTACTCCCACTATATTTCTTGAGAAGGAATTCATTCTCTAGAAATTTAGCATTTCGTGAGATAAATGTTCTTTGTTCATTTGGGACGTAGAATACGTATGTGTAGGGCACAGAACTTGACGACGTTGTTCTAGGCTCGTGGCCTAGTTGGTAGTACGGAGTAGCCCGCGGGGGAGCTAAACTGGAGAAATAACATGGAGTCGCCACCCAGTGTGAACTGGGACAAAGATTTAAGGCCGCACTCACCCCTCGCAGGGGAAGACCTCAAACCGTTGGGTTCGGAATGGTCCCTTACTTATGTCACTTGTGATGATATGATTTGTGCAATAAACTAACCGAACCTACTCAACGTATATGCTCAAGAATAACTTAGATCTAATATGCATTCATAAAAGTAACTCCTAATCTAAGTTTGCATGCTTGGAAAGTAAGTCATTTAAACGGCAAACATACAATGCCACACAACGAGCATGTTGAACCATTAAACACAAATAGACAAATAACTATTTAAACATAATCATAAACTAAACAAAATATCATGCATAAAAATAACGTAATCATGCTTTGAAAATAAATAATAAATTAAACTAAATCATGTTTTAAATAATAAATAAATAACCTAAGAACTATAGCATGCTCAAACACAAGTTTGAATGGAACAAAATATATGCCTCTTAAGTGGTACGTGGCGTTGTATCCCGAGTACAAACCGCACTACCGTCCATTTGGATTCGGCTACGGAATTTACGTCCGGGTTTCCATCCTATATACCACAAAAAGGAACATGTATTCCGCTCATCCAAAAATCACATCATGCCTCAAACGACTCTCATGCGATAATATTTTTAATTAAATAAATAAAAATAAATGAAAGGTAATAAATAAAAGGTGCCCTCAGGTCTAACCTCTTTTGTTGTCTCACGAAAGCGCATTACACGGCCGTCGGAAGGGTTGATGTTCCGCACTTTTCTGGTTCACTAATCTCACGTTTTTCCTCGCTGTTTCGCTGTTTGGGCTACTATTTTCACTCCGTTTCGCTATTGTTTTTGTTGTATTTTCTGGTCACTATTTTCGGTAATTATGGGACTATTTTATGGATTATTTGGACTAATTTGGGGGCAGTTTTCGTCACTGTTTTGGGTAGTTTTTGGGCTGTTTCTTAGTGCAGTTTTGGGGCTGTTTGGGGGCGTTTTCAAGGGTTAAATTTACGGCAAACTGGGCGGTGGAGTTGGTGCAATTTACGGCAGTGAAGAGGCTAAAGGGATTTGCGACAGTGAGGTGTGTGTGAAGGGGACTTGCGGCAGTGTGTAAAGGCGTGGGGCTGTGAGGCTTGATTAGGTGCGTGAATTTGTGGAAGCTAGGTGGCGTGAATTTGTGAAGCTATGTGGCAGTGTTTGAAGGTGCCGGTGGCGTGGAGGCTAGGTTAAGTGCGTGAATTTTGTGGAAGCTTTGTGGCGTGAATTGAGGCAGGGCTGTGAGGGTTAGTTGTTAAGCTAGGCGTGAAGGTTAGCAGGTGGTGTGTTGAAGTGGCAAGGTGTGGACGTGGGGCAGATGCGTGAGTGTGCTGAGAGTGCTTTGTGCGTGTGGTGAGATTGGTCACTGCCGAGAGAGAAAAAAAAGCCAAAAGTGTTTAGGGTTCAATGTTTGTCTTTACCGTGAGTTAGTTGGGGTTCGAAAAGTGAGGTTAAGGGTTCTTTTTATAGGCAAAGGGATGGGTTCTCCATGTTTGGGAAGGAGAAGGATTTGTGTAATTTATGGGAGATATTTTTAATTAGTGTGTGATAAAGAAAAATCTTTTAATTAGGGAAGTGATTTGATTTGATTTGATTTATTCTTCTTTAGTTAAGGATATGATTTGGTTTGTTTCGGAAGGTGAATTATTTAGATTTATTTAACTTAGGCATGTGATTTATTTAAACTAGGAAGGCGATTTAATTTAATTTAATTGGATTTAATTTAATTTGATTTGATTTAATTTGTGACATGTGTTTTAAATGTTTTAATTATTATTGGATGTGATTTAATGGGCTTGGGTGAGATGGGCTTGGTGTGTGTCTTGCGGAGGTTTGGGCTAAGGATGTGTTTTAAAATGGAGGTCCAACGAGCAACTGAAGCCAAACAACTGAAGTAAATCCAAAAAAAATTCTATTTTCCAACTTTACCCTTCCAACGTCCGTTTCCCGCGGCTTTCACAACTAAAGAGATAGTGTCTCCATACGAGACTCATCATCGGGCTTATATGCAAAAATGCAGTGCCTACAGTCGCCCCCACTTTGATGGGACTTGTGCAATGTGTGACAATGACAATCCTATCAAAGTACGTGCAATGCATTTTCACTTACCTGGCTCGCCAGCTGCCACTTGACTTGCCATTTTGATTTGAACTGAATTTGATGATGCTAAACCCCGTACCCAAGGCGTCGCGGTTGTGTCTCTGTACCTAGAGTGCCGCAGTGATGATGTTGTTGTTGTGCCGTACCTGGCGTGCTAATCCCGTACCTAGGGTGTCGCAGTAGTCCACAATAGTCCACATGCCGTACCTGGCGTGCTAACCCCATACCTAGGGTGTCGCAGTAGTCCACAATAGTCCACATCCCGTACCTGGCGTGCTAACCCAATACCTAGGGTGTCGCAGTGGTCTAAATGTCGTACCTGGCGTGCTAATCCCGTACTTAGGGTGTCGCAGTTGCGTCTCCGTACCTAGAGTGCCGCAGTTGTCTGAATGCTAACCCTGTACCTAGGGTGTCGCAGTAGTCCACATGTCGCACCTGGCGTGCTAACCCCGTACCTAGGGTGTCGCGGTTGTGATAGTTGTGGTCCCCTTCCGAACCTTGCTCCATTTCTGGAGCGCCATTTCCGGCATGCTAAATAAAATTTTCGAGGCATCACGGTTGTGATAGTTGTGGTCCCCTTCCTAACCTTGCTCCATTTCCGGAGCGCCATTTCTGGCATGCTAAACCTCATTTTCGAAGCGTCGCGGTTGTGATAGTTGTGGTCCCCTTCAAAACCTTGCTCTATTTTCGAAGTGCCATTTTCGGCATGCTAAACCTCATTTCCGAGGCGTCGCGGATGTGATAGTGGTCCATTTCCGAACCATGCTCCATTTTTGGAGTGCCATTTTCAGCGTCTGATGAGATACTGGTCCATTTTTTAACCGTGCTCCATTTTCGGAGTGCCATTTTCGGCGAGCTGATGTTATTGTGGTCCATTTCCGAACCATGATCCATTTTCGGAGTGCCATTTTCATTTTCGGCGTCTGATGAGATACTGGTCCATTTCCGAACCGTGCTCCATTTTCGGAGTGCCATTTTCAGTAAGCTGATGTGATTGTGGTCCATTTCCGAACCATGCTCCATTTTCGGAGTGCCATTTTCGGTGAGTTGATGTGATTGTGGTCCATTTTCGAACCATGCTGATGTGAGAGTGGTCATTTTCCAAACCATTGTTGGTGAGAGACAGTCCATTTCCGAACCATTACTGATGTGAGAGTGGTCCATTTATCGAACCATTACTGATGTTAGAGCGGTCCATTTCCGAACTGTTTCTGATGAGAGATGGTCCATTTCCGAACCAAACTGATGTGAGAGTGGTCCATTTCCGAACCATTACTGATGTGAGAGCGGTCCATTTCCGAACCGTTACTGATGAGAGATAATCCATTTTCCGAACCATTGCTGATGAGAGATAGTCCATTTTCTGAACCATTGCTGATGTGAGTGGTCCATTTCCGAATCGTTGCTGATGAGAGATAGTCCATTTCTGAACCATAGCTGATGTGAGAGTGGCCCATTTCTGAACCATTGCTAATGATATGTGTCTCCATACCCGGAGTACTAATGATACAGTGGGCCCTTGACCCTGGGACGCATCCCGGAACTGCAACTGATGTATGGGCCCTCGACCCTGAAACACATCCTAAAAGTAATGACGTAGTGGGTTCTCAACCTTGGGACGCATCCCGAAACCACAACTGTTGATGCAGTGGGCCCTCAACCCTGGGATGCATCCCGGAACTACAACCGACAACGGGGGCCCTCGACCCTGGGACGCATCCCAATACCGCTGACAATGTGGGCCTCGCCCTCAAACTGATGATGTAGTGGGTCTTCGACCCTAAAATGGTACTGATGTGGGCCTCGCCCTCAAAACTGATTCTGATGTGGGCCTCGCCCCCAGACTGATGCTGATGTGGGCCTCGCCCCCAAACTGATACTGATGTGGGCCTCGCCCCCAAACTGGTACTGATGTGGGCCTCGCCCCAAACTGATATGGGCTTCGTCCCAAACTGATAGTAATGTGGGCCTCGCCCCAAACTGATATGGGCCTCGCCCCAAACTGACACTAATATGGGCCTCGCCATAAACTGATGCTGACATGGGCCTCACCCCCAAACTGATATGGGCCTCGCCCCAGACTG
Source organism: Zanthoxylum bungeanum (assembly GCA_019454045.1). Lineage (NCBI taxonomy): Eukaryota > Viridiplantae > Streptophyta > Magnoliopsida > Sapindales > Rutaceae > Zanthoxylum > Zanthoxylum bungeanum. The sequence continues at coordinate 152,403 of SKCR01048402.1, read as the reverse complement.
ACACTGATGTGGGCCTCACCCCAAACTGAAACTGATGTGGGCTTCGCCCTCAAGCTGATACTGATGTTGATATGGCCTCGACCCTGGGACTCATCCCCAAAACTGATACTAACGTGGGCCTCGACCCTGGGACTCATCCCTAAAACTGATACTGATATGGGCCTCAACCCTATGACTTATCCCCAAGCTGATACTGATGCAGGCCTTGACCCCTACTCCATCCTCAAACTGATACTGTTGTGGGCCTCGCCCCCAGACTGATACTGATATGGGCCTCGCCCCAAACTGATACTGATGTGGGCCTCGACCCTGGGACTCATCCCTAAAACTGACACTGATGATGTGTGGGCCTCAACCCTGAACTAATGCTGATGTAGGCCTCGCCCCCAAACTGATACTGCTGTGGGCCTCAACCCGAGACTGATACTGATGTGGGCCTCGCCCCCAGATTGATATTGATGTGGGCCTCGACCTTGGGACTCATCCCCAAAACTGATGCTGATGTGGGCCTCGGCCCTGGGACTCATCCCCAAAACTGATGCTGCTATGTTGCTGTTTCTGGTTGGCTTGCATTTGCCGCTTTCTTCCTTTCTTTAAAACCTGTGAACAAAAACAAGACAAAGATTGCTTGTATATGATGTGTATGCATGAATGCATGAATGTGTTTCCTATTCCGATGGGTTAGGTCTTCCTTGTGCTTTTCGGTGATCTTTGCCTTCAACTGTTTTTGGTTGCCTGTTGGGTCTGCTTACGGTTTCTTTTTGTCAATTCTCTTCTGGTGATTGCTCAGTTTTCTTTTGTCTCATAGCTCAAGTTCTCATTACGTCCCTCATTCGCGAGGTGGTAGACTGGTCGCCCTCAGTCTTGATTTAGATTTCTGCTTTCCGCTGTTTGTACTTGGTCAAGATGAACCACATGGTGGGCATTCTACATCATCATATTATATCATATGCTACAGAATAGTCCCAATAGCTACACATATTATCGTCCTCAAAGAATGCCCAGTATTGAAACCAGAGAACCTTCAAAACATTCAATGCATCTCAAATCCAAGTCTTTGAATAAATGATCTAAGCCAGACTCAAGGTGTGTGTGTGCAAATGTTCCTTCGCAGATTCATCCCCAGGTAAGCCAACTCAATGATTTCGTCAAAAATCGGGATCGATGGGTCAAACCAACCTAGATGTCACAATTATGCCTGCAGTTGCTTTTTTGTGCTCAATGTGGTATGGTTTTCTTTCTCTTTTGTCTTTTTTTTCTTTTCATTTTGAACTTCTTTTTTCTTTTCTCTTCTTTTTCTTTTTTTTCTTTCTCTTTTTTTTTTCAACACACCTACCCTTTAAGGTAACATTTCTCCTCATGGTGGTCATAATACTCGCCCATGGGTAGCTTCACGCTTATTGGTTATAGGTGGTTCAATTCTTTTCTTTAGAGACTTTTCTTTCATTTTCAACCACACCACACATCATAACATAAGCAAATCAAGATAAACATCTAAGCAAACGGTCATTCACCAACCTACAATTTCTTCAACTAGTCACATTGCCAACTACTCAGGTTTTCACCGCTAAGAACCTATAGTGAAATGCTTACGAGTCTAACATAGATCATTCACTCAAAGTATCAAATAAAAGCACATCAAGAGTTTATCGTTTCTAAGGTTTCACCCTAAAGCAAACAATTTCATCATCGGACTTATGCCTAACTATTAAGGACTTAAGAACAATCTTCTTCTTTTTTGTTTTTTTTCTTTTTTTTTTGGGCCCACCATGGTCTTTCTATCCTTGCCGTACAGTTTTCTGTTCCTCGGTTTCCTTTTCCCGATATCCATGTTTGCTTAACTCTTTTTGACAAATCTTTTTTTTCTTCTCTAGCCGAACGGATATCTATGATGGCTTTTAAGACACAAGGGTTAACATGATGCGTGTATGCATGAAATGCATGAGACGCACGTGGTTATCAAAAGCATAAAGGGGAAACTTCTATAGGATATACAACTACGGTTCATATGCGGGTTTGCAGGGGTATATACAAAAGCTCCCGTTGACGAAGGATTGCCCACAACTAGGTCCAACTACTCAAGGGTCCGAGCGACCAAGTGAGCGCACCTTTTTTATACTTAAAGGTACGTGCCAACGAGTTATGGTGTGTGACTGACTGTCAAATAGATTTCCCGTTGTAGATTCTCCAGAGGGAGGGTGGAGCGAGGCTCTCTCAAGTACCCTAGTGTTGGAAAATACTAAGCATTCCAAGATCATTTCAAGTATTGAAAATAAGTGCGAACACAACGAGGGAGTTGCGGAATACTCACATCGATCGGTTGAGCGACGCGCGAGGCAACAAAAATTATTTTCTGCCTCCATGGACTGCTCGGCAGTGGCAGTGAGTTTGCTCACTATTTTCGGCCTTTGATGTCATCTTCCAAGCTCCAAGCTTCGTCAAACGATTCACGGCTCATTGGTGGACTTCCCTATCACCTTCGTATGTCTCTCGGAGTGCTAGCTCTCGATGATTTTGCCGCAAAATCATCACACTTGCTTCCCATCTTCTCGGCATTTCCCAGAAAAACCAGTGAAGAATTTTCAGCCCCTTGGGCGTGTAAATGAGAGGAGAGAGGAGGAGAGAAAGTTATGTTGAATTGTTGGAAAAGTGTATCTAATACACTTATATATTTTCCATAAAATAAATAAATGATTTACCACCTTTTTGGCTTTCAAAAAGTCAAATGGTAAAAGCTTTCCCACAACTCCAACAACTACTATCAATCAATCAATGGTCACATCACTCAAAGTGACATGATTTGAGGTTTGATGTGACGCTAGATGCGACTAGCGATTTGACGCTTGATTTGACTTGCATGCCGCACTCGAATTCAAAATGCGAATGTGCTCGCAAACAATCCCGGGCTCGGGTTCGCTAATTCTAAATTAACGAATTTTCTATTGCGACGCAATTAAATTATTACGCCAAGTGAAGTCACTATTCACGTCGCTAACAAATTAATTCTAAATTAATTCGTTTGCCCGAATTAAAATCTAATTTTAGTTCCATGTCGAAATCCAATCTCGTTTAATATATCGAATATATTAATTTACCGATTAATTCCAAATTAATCGTTATCTCTCTTTAATTGATATTTTATCCCAGATAAAATATCTCCGCAATTAATCCCATATTAATTTTCTCTCTCATCTAATTAATCCCAGATTAATTAAAAGTGTGAGTCATACGTCATCGGTGAATCTTCGGGAAGCGACCCATTAGATCCCCGGATATGTTGGCAGTAAATTCGGTCGTCGAACTATCCGAACACGTAAGTACCTCGTACTACGTTTGTACCAATTTACAAGACAAGGTTGGCTTCTAGCAAAGCGCCATGCCTACCCAATTCTCCAGAAATATCCTTACAGGAATAAAGGATCTATATCAGACGTAGTATACGTAGTATTGCGTATTTCGATCCAGTATCGGATGATCACATGCAAGGCCTGGGGCTGGTAAGGTGTCTACCCCGTACGAAGCATATATCGGATGACGAGAAACTAGTCTCTTTATTATCGGATAATCATGACCAAGTCATATTATCCCGACGGTTGCAACCTTTTTAGAGAACCAGTTCCGTATCCTTACGCGATCATCATCTCCATATGACTAGAGTGATACTTCCGTATTGACATCACACCCAACACACTATGATTCTCGATATACCCAAAAGAGGCGTACACAGAAACCGGTTAAAGCCCTGGACGACCAAAACCAAAGTATATTGATAGTCGTAAGTATTAGCGGTGCAAGTCTCAGGTTAAGACCAAATACACCTACCCTGATTTTGGACTTCCATAGAACATAGTCATACTACCAATGGAATTCCGAGGGGGTCTATCCAGAGCAAAGCTGTTTCCCGTACCATCGGTAAAACACAACCTTCTATTATACTTGCATGAGTATCTTATACCCAAATATATGAGAACTATGACGTTGTGCCCTCACAACGCGCACAAGTGTAATACTAGTCTTTTACGCATTCATCGATGTCCAATCTCGATAATGCTCTGACTAGGGATATTTAATGATTTATCTTTCGTGGACTGATACTGTCGCATATCATTCTCAATCCAGGAACAAATCATAGGGACCTCCTATCATTTATATATCTTGGTGATCTAATCACAAATGATAAGAGTGCAATCTCCTTTGTCACATAGTTAATTTGTACAACAACACCATGATCTATACAAATAGTGACGCTATGGGTCATAATTGTCCAACAATCTCCCACTTGACCTATAGCCAGTCACTCGAGTGTCTTACACCCGAACTATGTACGGTTGGCTCAAACTGTTGAGAAAAGGCTTTCGTCAGTGGATTTGCATGATTATCGTCTGATGCGATTTATACGATCATCACCTCGCTACGATGTATGATCCGAACGAATCAGATGATTATCGAAGTATGTATATGGATCGTTGATGAGACCATTAATTCTTTAGCCTGTGCTGACGCCTAGCTCAGCTGCTAACAGAACTATATCTAATCTAATTAGATTTGTTTATCGACCCAGAAGGCTTATATTGCCGCCTCAGCTGCAGTAATAACCCGCATTTGTTGTTTATTTGGTAACAGTATCTTGATTGGAAGATTTCCAGCTCATTGTTCCGTTATTCAAACTTTGTAGTACCATTTGCGACTTATAGTCGTTTTATCGGTTTAGGAAACTTACAGTAGTGATCTCAGTCACTTCAAGTTCTCCTTCTCCTCAGATTAAGACAACATCCTTAGTTCTCTAAGATACTAACGGATGTTCTTAACATCAATCCAATGACTATCACTTGGATTGGCCTGTTTGTGAATCCATATGCTCAAAGCGTATGAGACACCAGGTCGCGTATATTTTTCAATGTATGATTTCTCGGAGAGTTTTATCGAAAGCCAAGCTTTCACCAATTTTATTTATGGGAATATCATTTCCAAGAAATGACATATTATCATTATTTATATGACAGCCACTGTCAGTGCGCTCCCACTAACCCTCTTATATACACAAGAATCATTTTCGTTTTGAATTAAATCATAAAATATTATGATTACATCAAAACGATAATTCTAATAACCTAATGCCTGCTTCAATCCAAACATTGATCGAATAACCCGCAAACCTTGTTTGCTAGTTTTGGTACGACAAAACCGTCAGGATGTTGTAAACATCCTCCAAAAGGTTTCCTTTTCAGGAAAACGATTTTCTCGTTCAGCTGCCATATTTCATAAATGAAACATGCAGCTTTAGCAAGCATTATCCAAATGGATTTACCGTGGCAACAGGTAAAAAGTTTCGTTGTAATCAACACAATGTTGATAACGATACCTTTCCGCTATAAGCCTAGCTTAGTATGTTGGTATGTTGCCATCCATGTATGTCTTCCTTGAAGACATATACAGTACCAATAGGCACAATTCCTTGTGTGACATCAACTAGTATCCAAACATAATTGATATACATGGAATCCATTTCGGATGTCATGGCACTTTGCCATAATAGGGAGTCGATACCTTATATCACTTTCTTATATGTAATCAGTTGGTATACCTCAATAAGATAGACATCTTTATAAGGTGAGATCAGAAACCCATACCCTAGGTTGTTTTCTGACTCTCTCTGACTTACGCGGTTCTTGTGTATTCGAAGATTAATGATATAGTTTATCCTTGATGAACTATATGTGTCCCTTAGGACTCGGTGCCAGGAATAGTATTACTCCGATTTTCATCGAGTTTTACTTTCCTCCCACTTACCACTACATATCGGTATTCCTCTTAGGAAAACTGCATGGTGAGCAACAGTCTAATTGTTCTCTTGTGATTTGTATAAGTACAATACTTTAGTATCCCTAGGATAACCTACAATTGGCACTTATCCAATTGGGTTTTAGTTTGGTATCATCCAAACATATGCCTAGCATTCCCAAATTTTCAGGAATGAGAAACCCAGTTTCTTTCCTGTTCATATCTAATATGAAATCTATCAAACAGATTATTATGGAACCTTATTCAAAATAAGTTCTGCACTATTAATGCTTATCCGTTAAAGGAAATGGTATCTCAGAGCGACTCATGATTAACCTTATCATGTCCAACAAAATTTGGTTTATCCGTTCGGACACACCGTCAAATTGACGTGTTCCAGGAGGAGTCCTCATTGAAAGAATACTATACTCTCTCAAGTATATTAGAAACTTATTGCTTAAGTATTTTCCATTACGGTCTGACCGTGACAGTTTAATACTTTAGCCGATCTGTTCGTCTATTTCTTGTCGAAACTGTAAAAGTTTCCGATTTGTGTTTCAAAGAAACACATAACCATAACGCGATGCCACATCCGTAAATGTCACGTAATATTCATATCCACTTCTAGCCTAGCTAAATATGGGCCCACTTGTTTCACTATGGACTAGGGCTGACAGATTGGTGGCATTTACACTTTTACCAAGTAAATAGTGTTTTAGGCACTTTGCCCAATAAACTAGTCGTAGACTTTATTTGAATGGAATGAAATAAGTCCTAGTACCCACTATTCAAAAGTACGGATATACGATTCTTGTTTTAGATTGTGTCCCGGACAACAATGCCACAAATTAGTTTTCCTGATCAAATCAGTTTGAGCTATTTGTTTGTCATATTATATTTATGAGATTTATTTATATTCAAAATATAAATGCTGTTATTCACATCTAATGTGTTTATCTCAATATCATCTTTATATAATAAAACACTTTAGTGTTCTAGAATATAAAGGTTCACCCGCAGCGGGTTAAACACTGATATAGAGATAATGTTCCTAGTCAAACTAGTTACATTATAACAGTTTCCAATTTTAGGTACAAACCCGAAGGGTAGTTCCTAAACTTAGGTATCTACGGTTAAAACAGTGACTTTCGTCCCGTTTCCAATCCGCAGATTAAATCTTAACTGAAGTCAGTATCCTGCTCATAGCAGATTCTGAACAACGGTATATATTTATGTATCACACTAAGTATCTAAAATCCAATTTTAATACTAGTAGTGAACATAATTATGACAAACATATTTGAAGTCAAAGCCTTGCTCGGCTTCAATTCCTTCATGTCTGCTTTGTTCAAACGGCAGTCACGCTTACGCGATCCCGTTTGCTACATTTAGGCAGACATTTTGGGATTTGTCTTTTATCTTCCTAGAAGATTATAATGATTTTACCTTTGCCCTTTTCCACATTCCAGAAGCCTTTGGCCAAGCCTTGGCCAACTAGAATATCGAAGTAAGGTGCGCCTTGCGCTACTTGCCTTATTGCAAATTTTGACTTTGTCTCCTTGAGAATAGTCATTAACTCTCCAAGAGTTATTATTGCAATTTAGTACTTCTAAAATCTATGTATAGATTTATGAAGATCCTTCAATTATTTATCATACTTTGAGGATCTAATCCTTAGTTCTGATTCAGAAATTAATGAGTCTACTACGACAAGCTTAATGGATTAAGCATTAAAACTATCATCACATAAATCTTCCAAAGATTATGCTTTACTATTTGCTTAACTTCGGGCTTAGGCCTAATATGTTATTTTATCAAATAAAGTAACTTATTAGTTTCCAAGACTATCCTGAAAATTAATTCCCAATTTTGAAAATTAAACCATTTAAATACATTTTCCTAGGATTATGTTTTAAATGTCAATCTTTCAATTTTATCTTGATTCTAATAGTCAACTATTTAATCAACGATTTAGGTACTATTTATTATAATGATTACAATAGTCCAACTATTTAATCAACTATAATTTAATAGATTAAAATTAATTATATTGATTACTATAATCCAATTATAAAATCAACTATAAATGAATAGTTTGAATATAGTCGAACTATTTATTAAAAACAACATTTAAATATTAGTCCAACTAACATTTAATTTATATGACGAATGATATTTGTTATTGAGCGCGTATGGAAAGTAATTAAACGAGTATTGCAAATTCAATTCTTACCTCCCACTATTTTTCGGCGAGCCTCTAACCCTCTGTCGAGTACTTGGGAAACCGTGTTTCCTAGCGGGCTAGGATCCCGTTAAATATCACACAATCTTGACTTTGGCCAACAAATTGTATGATAATTAACTAGGTAGATCTCTAAGATCGATTGGATCCTATCCAATTCCTAGATCCAGTAGGGGGACGTCCAAGTCTGAAACATATATCTTATATATGCCAATACATCCAATGTATTACCTAACCTTTTTCCTCTGAATCAACTAAGCCTTGGCTTTGGCACAACAAACTTAGTGATCCCAGTTAAGCGCGACCCATTGACCATGGAAAGCTTCGTAATCAATGTCGATGGACAAGAAGTGGTCTTGACTTTGGCCAACAAACCACAACTTGGACAAGACACCAATATGGAACAAAGCCTTCGTGATTCAAACACATCCTCGACGGACAAAGGCCTTGACTTTGGCCAACAGGCCAATGGCAGTCTGAGATCTTGAGTAAGAATCACTCAATGGAAGGAAAAACGCTTAATATTTGCGAGGGTTTTTCGAGTGCAAATTGGAAACCAATTTATTATCTTTGTTAAGGTCTCATCATCATACACCCTTAAACATGCATTCTAAATACATAATAAAGCGCGTATAATAAAATAATAATGATATGCGGATGGATACTTTACACATTGATCCTAGATCAAATCTCTCTCTTTCTCTCTCCAGCTAGCACATGTATTTACTTCTACCCTTTACACTACACTTCTAAAGAAACCTCATTTACATTGAGGGGAATAGGTGAGAAGAGAATACAAAGAATAAGGAGGTAATAAGGCTGGACAAGCAGGTCCAATTTAATAAATAAAATTTATTACAACAATTTCTAAAATTTCCCCACCCATCTAATATCCATCCGATATACATTATTCATGCATCGCAACCATGTATTCACACAAGCAAGTTATCAATCAATCTAATCAAATTAATTAATCTGATAATTAGTGACCATCCAATGTTCAAACAACGATTTGATTTTGCTCGAGTCAAACTCGTTTTGCGAATAAGTACTTAAAGTATGAATTCTTGAATTAAATTAAACACAATTAAATCCAATTCAATTTGTATTTAATTCTAATTCACTATTTTATTCCAAATTAAATACTACACTTTATTTGTGAACCTTTACGACTTAAATTCCAAATTTAATCGTTACGGGTCTCAAAGCCCGATTAACGTCCAACGTCAATTTAATTAAAGTCCAATGGGCTTTTAATTAATTTCTTAAGGCGTGGACTTTTGGTCAACTCGGGTCAAACGCAATAACCAAAGTCCAATCCGGGAGTAATCCCATAAGCCCAGAAATCAATTTAGGCCCATTAGGCCCAATTAAACTTTAAAGATCCATTAGTCGTATTTGGGCTTTATGGAGGCGGTTTTGGGCCCAATTGGATCCAATCCATTTGGCCTAAACCTAACTTGGTACAACCAAGCCCAATAAGCCCAATAACAACATTACAAGCCCAAATCCAATTTTAAGGCCCATTATAATTAAATTACAAAAAATTCCAAATTCCCAATTTAATTACACAAAGTGTATAACATAATTAATACCCAATTAACATTTCTAAAACATCAATTAGCCTAATTAATCATGCTTATCAATATTAAATCATGTCCAACATAATTTAACAAAATTCAAACCCATAATTCATGTCAAAGCTCTCGGCCAAGGGGAAATTTTGTGTCCAAATCAAAATTCAATCCAATTAAATTCAATCCAACATTAAATCAATATTCCCAATTGATTTCCAACACATCCAATGATCAAAAATCATAAAACCAAGACAATTTAGGGCATCCATCAATTCGGCCAAGCCTATGATTTTGGGCAAATTTGTTCCAAACAACATTTCTTGAAATTGATCAAATCAAAATTCAATTAAACATGTTTTAAGCATACTCAAACATCCAATTCATGCAAATCATGCTCAAAAACATTTTACCCAAATTTTAAGCCCTAAATCAATTTCATGCTTTTCCTTGCTCTGATACCATTGTTGGAAAATACTAAGCATTCCAAGATCATTTCAAGCATTGAAAATAAGTGCGAATACAATGAGGGAGTTGCGGAATACTCACATCGATCGGTTGAGCGATGCGCAAGGCAACAAAAATTATTTTCTGCCTCCATGGACTGCTTGGCAGTGGCAGTGAGTTTGCTCACTATTTTCGGCCTTTGATGTCATCTTCCAAGCTCCAAGCTTCATCAAACGATTCCCGGCTCATGGGTGGACTTCCCTATCACCTTCGCATGTCTCTCGGAGTGCTAGCTCTCGATGATTTTGCCGTAAAATCATCACACTTGCTTCCCATCTTCTCGGTATTTCCAGAAAAACCAGTGAAGAATTTTTAGCCCATTGGGCGTGTGTAAATGAGAAGAGATGAGGAGAGAAAGTTGTGTTGAATTGTTGGAAAAGTGTATCTAATACACTTATATATTTTCCATAAAATAAATGATTTACCACATTTTTGGCTTTCAAAAAGTCAAATGGTAAAAGCTTTCCAACAACTCCAACAACTACCATCAATCAATCAATGGTCACATAACTTAAAGTGACATGATTTGACGCTTGATGTGACTCTAGATGCGACTAGTGATTTGACGCTTGATTTGACTTGCGTGCCGCACTCGAATTCAAAATGCGAATGCACTCGCAAACAATCCCGGGCTCGGGTTCGCTAATTCCAAATTAACAAATTTTCCGTTGCGACGCAATTAAATGATTACGTAGCGAAGTCACTATTCACATCGCTAACGAATTAATTCTAAATTAATTTATTCGCCCGAATTAAAATATAATTTTAATTTCGTGTCGAAATCCAATCTCGTTTAATATATCGAATATATTAATTTACCGATTAAGTCCAAATTAATCGTTATCTCTCTTTAATTGATATTTTATCCCAGATAAAATATCTCCGTAATTAATCCCAGATTAATTTTCTCTCTCATCTAATTAATCCAGATTAGTTAAAAGTGTGAGTTATACGTCATCGGTGAATCTTCGGGAAGCGACCCATGAGATCCCCGGATATGTTGGCAGTAAATTCGGTCGTCGGACTATCAGAACACGTAAGTACCTCGTACTACGTTTGTACCGATTTACAAGACAAGGTTGGCTTCTAGCAAAGCGCCATGCCTACCCAATTCTCCAGAAATATTCTTACAGGAATAAAGGATCTATATCACGCATAATATACGTAGTATTGCGTATTTCGATCCAATATCGGATGATCACATGCAAGGCCTGTGGCTGGTACAATGTCTGCCCCGTACGAAGCATATATCGGATGACGAGAAACTAGTCTCTTTATTATCGTATAATCATGACCAAGTCATATTATCCCGACGATTGCAACATTTTTTAGAGAACCAGTTCTGTATCCCTACGCGATCATCATCTCCATATGACTGGAGTGATACTTCCATCTTGACATCACACCCAACACACTACGATTCTCGATATACCCAAAAGAGGCGTACAAAGAAACCGGTTAAAGCCCTGGATGACCAAAACCAAAGTATATTGATAGTCGTAAGTATTAGCGGTGCAAGTCTCAGGTTAAGACCAAATACACCTACCTTGATTACGGACTTCCATAGACACATAGTCATACTACCAATGGAATTCCTAGGGGGTCTATCCAGAGCGAAGCTGTTTCCCGTACCATCGGTAAAACACAACCTCCTATTACACTTGCATGAGTATCATATACCCAAATATATGAGAACTATTCTGTTGTGCCCTCACAACGCGTACAAGTGTAATACTAGTCTTTTACGCATTCATCGATGTCCAATCTTGATAGTGCTCTGACTATGGATATTTAATGATTTATCATTCGTGGACCGATACTGTCTCATATCATTCTCAATCTAGGAACAAATCATAGAGACCTCTTATCATTTATATATCTTAGTGATCTAATCACAAATGATAAGAGTGCAATCTCCTTTGCCACATAGTTAATTTGTACAACAACACCATGATCTGTACAAATAGTGACGCTATGGGTCATAATTGTCCAACACCTAGCCCCTTAGGCTCTTATCGCTTGGTGACAGGAATAAACAACGAGTCCTCCAAATTAGTCCATCACGGTAGACTACTAGTACATGATTATCTAGGTGCCTTCACAGCTTTTCCTTATAGAAAGGTAGTGAATGAAGGAAGACACCAAACCATTACCTAGCCTTAAAAGTGCATTTGATTAAACCCCTTTCAACCTACGATAGACACAGTTAACTAAACCGAAGAAATAACATAGAGTCGCCAAGATTTAAGGCCGTACTCACCCCTCGTAATGGAAGACCTCAAACCGTTGGGTTCGGAATGGTCCCTTACTTATTTCACTTGTGATGATATGATTTGTGCAATAAACTAACCGAATCTACTCAACGTATATGCTCAAGAATAACTTAGATCTAATATGCATTCACAAAAGTAACTCCTAATCTAAGTTTGCATGCTTGGAAAGTAAGTCATTTAAACGGCAAACATACAATGTCACACAACGAGTATATTGAACCATTAAACACAAATAGACAAATAACTATTTAAACATAATCATAAACTAAACAAAATATCATGCATAAAAATAACATAATCATGCTTTGAAAATAAATAATAAATTAAACTAAATCATGATTTAAATAATAAATAAATAACTTAAGAACTATAGCATGCTCAAACACAAGTTTGGATGGAACAAAATATATGCCTCTTAAGTGGTACGTGGCGTTGTATCCCGAGTATAAACCGCACTACCGTCTATTCGGATTCGGCTACGGAATTTGCATCCGGGTTTCCATCCCATATACAACAAAAGGGAACACGTATTCCGCTCATCCAAAAATCACATCATGCCTCAAAAGACTCTCATGCGATAATATTTTTAATTAAATAAATAAAAATAAACGAAAGGTAATAAATAAAAGGTGCCCTCAGGTCTAACCTCTTTTGTCGTCTCATGAAAGCGCGTTACACGGCCGTCAGAAGGGTTGATGTTTCGCACTTTTCTGGATCACTAATCTCACATGTTTCCTCGCTGTTTCACTGTTTGGGCTGCTGTTTTCACTCCGTTTCACTGCTGTTTTGTTGTATTTTCTGGTCACTATTTTCGATAATTATGGGACTATTTTGCGGATTATTTGGACTGATTTGGGGGCAATTTTCGTCACTATTTTGGGCAATTTTTGGGCTGTTTCTTAGTGCATTTTTGGGGCTGTTTGGGGTCGTTTTCAAAGGTTAAATTTGTGGCAAACCGGGCGGTGGAGTTGGTGCAATTTACGGCAGTGAAGAGGCTAAAGGGATTTGCGACAGTGAAGTGTGTATGAAGGGGACTTGCGGCAGTGTGTAAAGGTGTGGGGCTATGAGGCTTGATTAGGTGCGTGAATTTGTGGAAGCTAGGTGGCGTGAATTTGTGGAAGCTATGTGGCGTGAATTGAGGCAGGGCTGTGAGGGTTAGTTGTTAAGCTAGGAGTGAAGGTTAGCAGGTGGTGTGTTGAAGCGGCAAGGTGTGGACGTGGGGCAGTTGCGTGGGTGTGGTGAGAGTGCTTTGTGCGTGTGGTGAAATTGGTCACTGCCGAGAGAGAAAAAAAAGCCAAAAGTGTTTAGGGTTCAATGTTTGTCTTTGCCGTGAGTTAGCTGGGGTTCGAAAAGTGAGGTTAAGGGTTCTTTTTATAGGCAAAGGGATGGGTTGTCCTTGTCTGGGAAGAAGAAGGATTTGTGTAATTTATGGGAGATATTTTTCATTAGTGTGTGATAAGGAAAAATCTTTTAATTAGGGAAGTGATTTGATTTAATTTGATTTATTCTTCTTTAGTTAAGGATATGATTCTGTTTATTTAGGAAGGTGAATTATTTAGATTTATTTAATTTAGGCATGTGATTTATTTAAATTAGGAAGGTGATTTAATTTAATTTAATTGGATTTAATTTAATTTGATTTGATTTAATTTGTGACATGTGTTTTAAATGTTTTAATTATTATTGGATGTGATTTAATGGGCTTGGGTGAGATGGGTTTGGTGTGTGTCTTGCGGAGGTTTGGGCTAAGGATGTGTTTTAAAACGGAGGTCCAACGAGCAACTGAAGCCAAACAACTGAAGTAAATCCAACAAAATTCTATTTTCCAACTTTACCCTTCCAACGTCCGTTTCCCGCGGCTTTCAAAACTAAAGAGATAGTGTCTCCATACGAGACTCATCATCGGGCTTATATGCAAAAATGCAGTGCCTACAATATACTCTTGAGTTCAAGACATATCCTACAAACTTAAATTTAACTGCCATATCATCCAATTTGTTAGTTTGTGTGAGCTTGACTTATGCGTCACATCCCCAAACTCTTAGATAACTAAGACTAGGACGTTTCCCAGACCATAACTCATATGGTGTTTGACTAACAGTCTTGGAAGGAACTTGGTTTAGTAGTAGTGTTGCAGTTTCTAAAGCAAGACCCCAAAATGAAATAGGTAGATCCGTGTCTGGCATCATTGATCGGACCATATCTAATAATGTATGATTTCTCCTTTTGGAGACCCCATTATGCTGTGGAGTTCTCGGAGGAGTCCACTGGGAAACAATGTCATTTTCTCTCAAGTAATCTTGAAATTCGTTGCTTAAGTATTCACCACCTCGGTCAGACCTTAGTGACTTAATACTTTTTTAAGCTAGTTTTCTACTTCAGATTTAAAGTCTTTGAATTTCTCAAAGGCTTCAGATTTGTACCGCATAAGGTACACATACCCATATCGCGAGTGATCATCGATAAAGGTAATGAAGTAGGAGAATCCACCTCTAGCGGTGACTGATATTGGTCCGCATACATCGAAGTGTATGAGTTCTAATGTCTCCGCTGCACCATGTCATTTACCTTTGAAGGGTAATTTGGTCATTTTTCCAAGTAAACAAGACTCACAAGTTCCATAAGGTTTATATTTAAAGGGTCTTAAATACACATCCTTATGTAGCTTAGTTAATCTTGTTTCATTGATATGACCTAAGCGACTGTGCCATAGAAGTGATTCATTGAGATTATTCGAGTTAACGTTGTATATATTAGAGGTTGAACATTCTTTGTTAGTTTGTAAGACATAGATACCATTATTCAAAATACTATCTCCATATTTTATTTCATTGAAATAAATAGAACATTCATTACAACTTATTAGGCATGAAAAGCCTTTATTACATAAAAAAGAAATTGAAATGATGTTCTTTACTAGAGAAGGTACATAAACACAATCTTCTAAGTCTAAAACTAAACCATTCGGCAAAACTAATGAATAAGTCCCCACGCACAATGCAGCCAGTTTTGCTCCATTACCCATGCGTAAATCAACCTCCCTATTATGGAGTCTCCTACTGTTTCTCAGACCCTGCACATTGTTAAATAAGTGAGTCCCACAACCGGTGTCAAGCACTGACCGGTGCTTACACACACGCGTATAACGTAAGCGCACATATCGTTCAAGTAGTATAAAAAGTATCGATCTCACGAGGACTTAATACCTAATCTATTAATTTTATGAGGTCAAATGATTACTAGTATCTAACAGGTTGTTTGATTGATTTGAAATGGTGATGATTCTAAATTTAAAAACAAGTAAATAAAATTGCACGAAAGTAGGTTTAAGAAAATTCAATATTAGGAAACTATCTAGGGTTAAGAATCTTTCTAATATTTTTTAAAAGATGAAGTGGTTATTTCATGTTTGTGTAATAAATCGATTTACTAACCTGTAACACTAAATTATGTGAAAGCCTCTGTCGATGGTCAGACGTAAATACCCAGTATAACCCAATTGAACCATATGTCTATGTCAACCAAATTACCTGGATTCATTAAGCTTAAGTTCCAATTATGGCTACCCCCGCCCGAAAGATATATGTCTATCATGTAAGGAAATCTATTAAAGGGTTATCTATCCTCAAGGAAGATCGTGGGTTATTAAGTCTAAGGCTGAAACCTAAAATTCCTTTGTCAAGTTTATTTTAGATTTACCAGATCAATCTTATTAAAGCCCAATTAACAAGACGCATTAAGCTTAATACTTAATAAGTAAACCTTTAAATTACCCAAACTATAAAATAACCTCTTATAAACCGGTGATATTAGAATTCATCACAACCCCAGATAACTAACTTAGTTACGACACATATTTACGGGTAGTAAAAACTTAAATAAAATAAAAGACAAAAAGTAAAATACTGAAAATTAAGTTGCTGAAAAGTAAATGACGGAAAGTAAATGCTGAAATTAAATACTGAAAATTAAATGCTGAAAAGTAAATGCTGAAAGTAAATTATTGAAAAGTAAATACTGAAAGAAATTGTTGAAAGTAAATTGCTGAAAAGTAAATGCTGAAAAGTAAATTGCTGAAAAGTAAATAAAGTTAAAGTACAATAAAAGAAAATGCTGAGGTAAAGGGATCCACTTTTATTACTTCTATTTTAGATATCTCCCTTAATATAATATATTAAATTTGCATGATAATTACCAACCAGCAATATAGGTGGTATCCAGATTAAGTCAAATTAATAATTAATTACCAATCGACCAATCAGGCGGTATCCAGTTTAGTCAGGTTAAAACCAATTTAAATAATTACCAACCGAACAATATGGCGGTATCCTCGTTAAGTCATGTTTTAACTAGTTTATATATTATAATTAAGGGAGATTAATCTAAATATTAGTATAAAAGTTTTACCTTTTACCCCAGCAAATGGGAGTTACCTACTCATTACTAAAAAGTAAAAACTGAAAATTAAAGAAAGAAAAGTACTGTGCGTAAAAGTAAATTGTGAAAAGTAAAAACTGAAAAGTAAAGAAAAGAAAGTGCGAAAGCGGAAATTAATTACTGAAAGGTGTAAATAAACAAACAAGATACAATATTCTTAGTATTCTTAAGGAATTCATTAGAAGAAAGTATGAATTTACAAATGAAATGGCTTGATATTTATAGGCAAAATTTTGCCTCCATCAAATCATCCACCAAATCCATTATTAATTGCTCCACTAATTGCTTATCATGTTTGGTGGTGATTTGATAATTTTTATTATTTATTTAATAATTT
Source organism: Zanthoxylum bungeanum (assembly GCA_019454045.1). NCBI lineage: Eukaryota > Viridiplantae > Streptophyta > Magnoliopsida > Sapindales > Rutaceae > Zanthoxylum > Zanthoxylum bungeanum. Next base: position 135,252 of record SKCR01048402.1, on the reverse strand, counting down.
ATTTTTCGCTTTGAAAATGATTGAAAATGACTTTAATAATTACACACAACACACTTCTGGATGGTTCATCAATTTTGGGCATGAAATCTTCAGAATTCGAAATTATTTTGTCTTTCAATGTTGTAGATCTTTGAGTCTTCTTTAATCTGGAACTTGAATCAGCTCAATCCGATATCGGAGTAAAACATTATTCCTAAAATACGACAGATGCGCAAAACTGGAATTTCCAAAACTGCACTTCGTTAAAACGCCCTTTCAAGTTTCCAATCTCCAAAATTAATATGTCAAGTCCAATTTTTTGCCCTTATTTGACCAACATTTCGTCCAAAATGATTTCATTGTGTCCCAATATTATTTTATCTGTAAAATAAACTAAAACACATCAAAACGTTCATCAAACCCGAGAAACTAAACAAAATATTAAGTAAAAGGGGCGGTAAATATTAATATATTTTCCCCTCATCACACCCCCAAACCTAACATTTTGCTAGTCCACGAGCAAAACTACAAAATGAAATACAAGAAACAATTAAAATTAAACTAAGCCACTTTCGTAGGGATCACGGTTGCATTTAGCATATGCAACAAGCCTTTAAACCCCTAGGTGTCCATAATGGATGAGTTATAGTCTCGTGAGGGTTTACAGCAACGATACCCACAAACTTTTTACAAAAGTAAAAAGATAATAAAACTAATGCACACAAAAGAAAAAAGACAAGAGAAAAGAGAATAAAGAAGTTAGTGACTAATCAGGTGAAACTTCTACTCCAAGTTACTAGTTGTTTTCTTTCTTTCTAAATTACTGAATAAGTAAATTCTCCGATTATATTTACCATTCTCCATATGCACAGCCGAAAAAATATTAATAAACTCATTTTTACCCACAACAGTCACAAGTGCAGTTGATAAGAGAGTAATATTTGTGTCCTAAAGTTTTATCAGAATTCACACCTTTTTGCAGCAATGGAATAATTTTTCTGATTTTTCTCTTTGATTTTTGATTTTTTTTTATTTATATACAATACCTTCCGTCTATATAGCGAGTGTTGGGTCGGTGGCTCCCAAACCAGTTAGCTTTAGGGCACCAGGTGTTAAGACACCCCTACGGACTTAATTACTCAGACTTCATATATATATATTTTTACAACATCCTTGATCAATGTAGCGAACTTTGGGCCAGTGACTCCCAAACCAGTTGGCTTTAGGGCACTAGGTGTTAAAACACCCTTACAGACTTAATAACTCGGATCTCAGACGTTTTTTTTTTACTCCATCACTTTTTTAGATGCTTCCTCCAATTAAACTAGAGCACTGAATATTACAAACTTTTCAATTATAGCTCATGTCCGTATGTTACTATGCATGTTGATAATACCTGCTAACTGAGCATATGAAGATCCATTTTAGTCAGTATTATGGAGAATTCACAAATTAAATAATTCAAAAGGAAATAAATAAAAATTAACTTGTTCCGAATTAGGTTTGAGATACATCTCAGGAGTGGAAACTCCTTACTCAGCTATCTCTTACCAATTTCACCTTTTTCGTCAAAATAAAAACACAAAATGGAAAATATTTTTGTAATTTTTTCAAATTTTTCAAATTTTTTTTTTGTATTTTTCGAAAAATTTTGGACTAAAAATAATATACTAATCAACTAATTCCCTCCCCCAAACCTAAATGAGACATTGTCCCCAATGTCTTAAACAGTAGAAGAAGAGTTTAGAAAACCGTACCTGGTTAGCTGAAATTCTACATCTAAATGAAACGTTAAAGGTTAAGATCCAGATTAATCTGACGCCTCTTACCACGATCGTCCTCGGACTAATTTATCTTTGAAAGGATAGGGTCAATTTGTGGTTCATAAGCTATGATTTGGTCAATTAGATCCGGAGCAGTTCTGGCAGTGAAGATGAGTTCTTTTAAAGGTTTTGACACGAACCCATTTCTCCGGGCATCATCAAGAAACACACAAAGAAAATCATAGAATCCTTCAACGTTGTACAGTCCAAGCGGTTTATGGTGTATGTTCAGGTTCGCCCAAGATAACACTGTATAAATTTCCTCCAATGTACCCAAGCCACCTGGCAAAGCAATAAAAGCATCAGCACGGTTAATCATTTCTACCAATCGTTCAGAAATACCTGGCACAATTAGCTCTTCTCTGTTTGATGGTCCAATAAGATTTGCCTCTGCCAAAGGTTTTGGGATGATTCCTAAAACGTGACTGCCTCCTTCTTGTACAGCCTTTGAAACGATCCCTATAAGTCCAAGATTGCCTCCGCCATATACTAAGTGCATATTCCTTACAGCTAAAACTAGACCCAATTCATGTGCTGCTTCTACATATTGTGGCTTAACACCAACACTAGTATCGCAAAACACACAGATGTTTTCAACTCATCTTCTTGAAGTGGCTTCCATGTTTTACTCTGGATGTCTTCAAAAGTGCAATGATGAGTTGAATTTATAAAACCTGAAAAGGGTGAGTAATAATAGCACAAGTATCTTCCAAAGGACGATTAGTAGCAAAATAGTAAATCGTGAAAGGTCAAAAAGTAGCCTGGATCCTGTCGGAAAAAATAACAAAACAAATCACAATTATTAAGAAAAGACAGAGATATAATATTTACAATAATGGTAGCGGCATGATTGACGTCTATGCGTCAGAGACAAGCTTCCCATCCAATTTTCTTAAAATTGGCAAACATAGTCTTTTTTAGTAAGATTCCCGAGACTTAACTGTTGTCTTTCTTTTTGAAATTGTGCATATAACACATGAATTTCGTGATACACATATCCACTGTGATGCGTCTCAAGAGTTTTAGATATATCATCCAAAGACTCCTTACTCAAGCCATCCCTAATGAAATTAATCTTATCTTCTCGGTTATCAGACACCATTCCTAAAGAACGACAATGAGTATCACAAAACATACGAGCACATTTATAACAAACACACATTCTTTTGGCTCTTCTCTTTTTAGCATAGGTGCTCCTTCCTAAACCGAGAAGATCTGAAATAAAAGGGTCAGAAGACTCACCTGCCAATCGGACCCGTGCTTCAATAATCCAACGAATGTCAGTAGGAATACATTTGATCATTAGTAACCTCATCCGTTCAAAGCAAGCTTTGTAGACTTTCCTCAGAGAGTTTTGAGAGAGAGAAGGAAATTACTTGTGAAGATTTACGAGAAATTCTTCGTTCGTGAAAAGACTTTACCTGCAAAAATTAAACACACAAAATAAAACACACCAGATCATAATATATACACAAATTGCATGGGTTGCCTCCCTGCGAGCGCTAAGTTTAACGTCGACAGCTAGACGTGACTATGTTAGGCTAGATCTGGAAGTGTGACACTTTTTTTTTTGTCGCTCAAATGATTCTCCCCAGTAGTGCTTGACACACTGACTGTTAACCTTGAATGTTTCGTTGGTGTTGGGATCCAGTAACTCAACAGCTCCATATGGTAAAACCTGAGTGATCACAAATGGACCTGACCACCTTGATTTCAACTTTCCAGGGAAAAGTTTCAACCGTGAATTGTACAACAACACTTGCTGCTCGGTTGTCTATGCACTATTTTTCGATAATGCCATTTCTTGTTCTTTTCTTTATACAATCTGGCATTCTCATAAGCCTGTAGACGAAACTCCTCCAATTCGTTGAGTTGGTGGAATCTTTTCTCTCCTGCAGCTTGTGGATCAAGATTCAACTTCTTTAGTGACAAGTACGTCTTGTGCTCAAGCTCAACTAGCAGATGGAACGCTTTCCCAAACACCAATCGATATGGGGACATGCCAATGGGTGTCTTGTAAGATGTCCTATAGGCCCATAATACGTCATCCAGTTTTGTTGACCAGTCTTTCCTTGTTGATCCAACAGTTCTCTCCAAGATTCTTTTGATTTCCCTGTTTGAAACTTCAACCTGTCCATTTGACTGTGGATGATAAGCAGTTGCAACCTTGTGAGTAACTCCGTATTTGGATAGGAGTGCATCAAATTATCTGTTGCATAAATGTAAGCCACCATCACTGATAATTGCCCGAGGTGTTCCGAACCGAGTGAAAATGTTCTTTTTGAGGAATTTGATCACCACTTTTGAATCATTGGATGGTAGTACTGTGGGACACAGAAACTGGGCGACGCATGCTGTCCTAGGCTTGCGGCCTAGTTGGGAGTACGAAGTAGCCACGGGGGACTAAACCGGAGAATAATGGAGTCGCCACCCGGTGTGAACCGGGAAAATGAGATTTAAGGCCGCACTCACCCCTCGTAAGGGAAGACCTCGAACCGTTGGGTTCAGAATGGTCCCTTACTTATGTCACTTGTAATGAAAGGATTTGTGTGATAATCATGCTTCTAAATTCACACATACAAAAATAAAACTTACACCTAAATTTACCTATATTTCACATCTGAGATTGCATGCTTGAAAGTACATTAAAGTAGCAACAAACATACGACTTCATTGGCATATTGTATTCACGAGCACAAACACACACTAACCACACAAGCACACATGTGAGCACTTTTCCAAGTGGTACGTGGAATTGTATCCCAAGTACAGACCGCACTACCGTCCATTCGGAATCGGCTACGGAATTTATGTCTGGGTTTCCATCTGATATACCACAAGAAATAATACTCAAATGTTATCATGACATAGATATATGAATTGTAATATGTTAAGCCAAGACTAAAGTAAATGATGCAACCAATGGAATAAACATGCTTTTCATTATGATGCGTACAAAGATAAGAATAACTATATGGGATTTCATGATACATGCATGAATGGTGTAGCTGGCCTTATGCGCGGGCTGAGACTAGTCGGTGGCGTTTAGGGTGCGGTTTCAGGCAGTGGACAGGTGACTAAACTGGGCAGTGAGGAGTGTTGGATTGTGGCAGTTTTTAGGGGGTAATTGCGCGTTAGGCTTGAGTTGAGGTAGGGCTGTGAACGTGTTTGTGGGGGGTGTAACGTTAGCGTAAGGGCTGAGTGGCTAAAGGGGCTGTTAATGCGCTATGTTGAGGCAGTATGTAAGGCTGTGATTGTGAACGTGTAGGGTGAGGGTTACGTGTTGATGCAAAAGAGCTGCTTATGGTTTTTTGTGTGGTGCGTGGCTGAAGGAGTGGTTAGCGTGAAGGCAGGGGACTTTGTGCATGTGCGTTAAGAGGCTTCAAGGTGTGATGGGCTGGGAATATGGGTACACCAATGACAATAGGTCGAGCCAAGACAGGGATAAACGATGCAATCAATAGATGAAAGACACGGCAAATATCGTGGTAAAGGTAGCCTTTTAGGCTTTTCTTCCCAAACGGAGAACCTTTTAATCCAACACAATAAGCCCATGCGCCTTTCGTTACAATGAGTACAAGGATAAAGATAACTATATGAAATTTAGTATATCCGATTGAACATATCTTACATTCAACCGAACACACACCAACCGGCGTGGCAAAGCATCGTGGTAAAGGATTTTAACCCCTCCAAATAGGGGACCTTTCATCGCACTTACTAAGCCCATGCGCTCGATTGAATCATGCATACAAAGAATTAAAAACAATAATATCAAACTTATTATGCCCGATTGAACGTATCTTGCATTCAACCGAACACACATCAACCGGCGCGGCAAAGTATCGTGGTAAAAGGGTTTTAACCCCTCCAAGTAGGGGACATTTAATCCGACTTACTAAGCCCATGCGCTCGATCGCATCATGCATAAATAAGTACCATGCGGAATTTAAATAACGAATAATAAATCAATCAAAGCAACATAAAACAAAAGAATGTGCCGTTTACTCAAGCGGTACGTGGAGTTGTATCCCGAGTACAGATCATACTACCGTCCATTCGGAATCGGCTATGAAATTTATGTTCGGGTTTCCATCTGATATACCGTGAGAGTTGACACATCTTTCATTTTATTCCAAGGCCAAAACATACAATATTTCACAATTCATGCACTTTTTATCTATTCAAGGGCCACAACATGTTTCACTCAAATATAATCATGCAAACGTAACTCAATAAATAATAAAAATACAACTGAAAACAAGTGTTAAAAATACCCTCGGGTCTAACCTTTTATGTCGACTTTCGGACTCGTGTTTCACGGCCGTCGGAAGGGCTATCACTCTGCAACTCTTTCGGTTCACTGGATTAACATCTTAGCTCGCTGTTTTGCTGTTTTGGTCGCTATTTTCACTCCGTTCTGCTTTTGTTTTCTCTGTATTTTTTGCATACTGTTTTTGTTGTATTAGTGGACTGTTTTGGGGTATTTTCGGGGACTGTTTTGGGCAGTTTCTGGACTATTTTTCAGTGCAGTTTTTCAGGGGTTGTGCGGCAGTTTTTGGGTGTGTGATGCAGTGTGATGTACGGCAGTGGGGGCTGTGCTTATGCGGCAGTTTGGACTGGTTTTGAGCGTGGATGATACGTGAGCGTGATGGCTGTGTGTGGGCTAAGGGGCAGGGGCTGCTAGGCGTGAGGGTTTTAGTGGAGGGCTGATGAATGGCATGTGTTTTGGGGCATGTGTGCGTGAGTCTTTGAGGGAGTGACGTGCAGGTGTTAGCTAGGTTGAAGGCTAGGCGTGAGTCGGTGAAGTTGAAAATGGGCTATGTAGGCATTTGAAGGGCTGGACATGTGGCTGTGGCATGGCTGAGCGTTTGTGTGGGCTTGCGGGGGTTTTAGGTCAAGGCCAAGGGGCTTGCGGGGATTTCGGGCCGAGGTTTGGTGATTTGTGAGTATTTTGGGCTGGGAATAATTTTTAAAACGGAAAACCAACAAGCAACCCGAAGCTAAACCAGTGAACTTAATCCGAATATGAGTCAATTCTTGACTCCTCCCTTCCGACGTCCATTAAATGCGGCTTTCGCGACTTAAAAGGTAGTGCCTCCAACTGAGACTCATCATCGGGTTTCACATGCAAAAATGCAATGCCTACAAGTACAATTGCTTCAACCCATTTGGAGATGTAGTCTACAGCAACCAGGATGTACAGGTTTCCGAATGATGGAACAAATGGTCCCATGAAATCTATACCCCACACATCGAATATCTCAACTTCCAGAATGTTTTGCAACGGCCCTTCATTTCTCCTCGAAATATTCCTCATTCTCTGGCACCTGTCACATTGAAGAGCAAAAAGATAAGCATGTTTAAAAAGAGTGGGCCAGAACAAACCTGATTATAGGACTTTGGCTGCAGTTTTATTTCCGCTGAAGTGTCCGCCATATGGTGATGAATGACAGTGTTGCAAAACACTGTTGACCTCCTCATGTGGAACACACCGTCTCAATAATTGATCAGCACACCATTTGAACAGGTACAACTCATCTTAGACATAGTGCTTGACTTCTTTGAAGAACTTCTTTCGTTGCTGAGTTGTCCATTCCAACATCCATTTTCCTGATACAATGAAGTTGACATAGTCAGCATACCAAGGGACATCCTGCTGTTTCATAGCAAACAGCTGTTCATCTGGAAAAGTTTCTTTGATTGTCAGATCTTTGCCAGTAGTTTCTCCATTCTCGAGTCTCGATAAATGATCTACCACCTGGTTTTCTGTCACTTTCTTGCCTCTGATCTCCATGTCAAATTCTTGCAGAATAAGTATCCAACAGATCAATCTGGGTTTGGCATCTTTCTTCGTGATCAGATAATTGATTGCTGAATGATCTGTGTAGACCACCACTTTGGGACCCAGCAGATAGGAGCGAAATTTGTCAAAAGCATACACAACTGCGAGCAACTTATTTTCATTTATTGTGTAGTTGAGTTGAGCTTCATTCAAAGTTCTGCTGGAGTAGTAGATGGTGTGGAAAATCTTTGCTTTGCGTTGTCCCAAAACTGCACCAACAGTAAAATCACTAGCATCACATATTACTTCAAATGGAAGGGTCCAGTCTGGTGCTACAATGATGGAGGCAGAAATCAGCTTTTGTTTTAAAATCTCAAAAGCTTTCTAGCATTCTTTGGTGAAGTTGAAAGGCACATCATTCTCTAGAAGATTGCAAAGAGGTTTAGCAATCTTGGAAAAGTCTTTGATAAATCTCATGTAAAAACATGCATGTCCAAGAAAACTCTGAATCCCTTTAACTGATGTCGGTGGAGGTAGTTTTTAAATTATTTCAATCTTTGCTTTGTCTACCTCGATTCCCTTTTATGAGATCCGGTGTCCAAGAACAATGCCTTCCTGCACCATGAAGTGACATTTCTCTCAGTTGAGTACCAGGTTGGTATCTTCGCATCTTTGTAATATATGTTCCAGATTTTGCAAACAATGGTCAAAAGAGTCTCCAAACATAGAAAAGTCATCCATGAAAACCTCCATACTCTGCTCCAGCATGTTTGAGAATATGGCCATCATGCAACGCTGATGGAATATGGATTGACATTGCTTGACAAGGTGATGGCTTGACATTGCTCCTTCCCTCGGTTCCTTGAATTTGGTTTTGTGTTGCTGGGAAGATTACCTGGCGGTTTGTAACTCTGAGCATTGGCCAGTTGTCCCATTTGATTTTCCAGTGCTTTAATAGAGGCGAAATGGCTTTGATTCAATGCTACTTGATTTTGAACCATAGCTGCTAAAACATCGTATTTTCCTTCTTGCTTCTTCAACTGGGCCAACACTTCTATTATTCATGGTTCTTTTTCATGCTCCTGGCTTTTATTTGGTTGTTAGAATCCAGGTGTTGGATAGTTCTGCTGTTAGAATCCAGGTGGTGGATTGTTCTTTTGCCCTGAATTGTTGCTCCATGAAAAATTTGGATGATTCCTCCACCCTGGGTTGTAGGTGTTGGAATATGGATTATTCCCCTGTTTTTTGAAATTGTTGACATAGTTCACTGCCTCTTCTTGTTGGTTGTAAGATTCTGACTCAGGTACTCCTCCAAATGGTGAACTTGTGGATCCACCATTAACTTTCATGTTAAGAGTTTCCAGATTTTTGCAAATCACATCCAGCTTGGAATTCAGTGCTGTGTTGGCTCTAACTTCATAAATTCCTGCAATTCTTTGGATCATGCTCCTTTCTGTAGGCCATAAAGAATTTTTATTGGCCATTTCTTCAGTTAAGTCCCAGGCCTGATCTTCTCCTTTTGCCATCAAAGCTCCACCAGCAGCAGCATCAATTGTGGTTCTCATTATTCTAGAAAGTCCATTGTAGGAGGTTTGGACTTGTAGCCACTTTGCAATCTCATGATGAGGACATTTCCGGAGTAAATCTTTGAATCTTTCCCAAGCTTCGCAAATGGATTCTTAATCTTGTTGCACGAAGGATGTAATGTCATTCCTCAACTTTGCAGTTCTGGCTGGTGGAAAGTACTTTGCAAGGAATTTGGTGGCTAGAGTGTTCCAAGTTGTGATGGAACCTGCTGGTAACGAGTGTAGCCAAGCTTTAGCTCTGTCTTTCAGGGAATATGGAAAAACCCACAGTCTCATTACTTCTTCAACTGCTCGGTTGTAATTGAAAGTGCCGTAAACTTCCAGGAAGTTACTGATGTGGGTATTAGGATCTTCAGTTGCATTTCCCCCAAACTGTACTGACTGTTGAATCATCTGGATGCATGTTTTGATGTCACCCGCATTTGCTGGTAAGGGAGGAAGTACAATACAAGAAATGAGTCTGTCAACCATCGGAATGGTTCTGTCTCAAATGGGAATCGGTGGTGCAACGTGCAAAGATTCAGGTTCCATGTTAATGATTGCTTCTTGGCCTTCTCGATTTTCCCTTCTCAACTGTCTGATGGTTCTATTGTCGCTATAACTTTGGCTACGATGTCTTTAATTTGTCCTTCATATCTGGTCACACCCTGGAATCTCTCTGTTCTATTGTTTCTATATTCTTACTTTATCAAGTATTATTGATCATGGATACGCAAATATAAAGAACTTATAGATTTCACCTTTGTTTGATAATCGTTTACGTACATTAAACCTTGATAACTCACACATTATACCAATACAACACTGCACATTTACAAAACCATGTATACCCGTGGCTAATGCCATCCCACTCTGTGGTGGCTAGGTCAACTTTAACTATGGCTAATTACTTCGTATGAATTACATGAGTTAAAATGCAATAGAACTCTTAGTTTTATGCCAATACTGAGAAGTTTTTACTGTTGCACTCTTCTGTCATTACTTACTCAATATTCTTTGCTATCATCACTACTCCTTAACAGTTCTATATCCAAACCCTTGACTTATTGACCTTCTTGTCTTCTCTCCTGATCTTATCCTATACCTGGACGTTTTGTGATCTATGTCTCTGTCGCCTTACTAGAAGGATATAATTGTTGGTGATTCTAAGGGTCCCAAGGATCACAAATCAAGCATGAAACAAGTGCGAATACATTCGAGAAGTCGCGGAATACTTACATCGAGCGGTTGAGCGACGCTTTGGGCAACAAAAATTCTGTTTTCTGCCTCTGTTATTCGGCAGTGAGCTGCTGTGACAGTTCACTATGTTGCGGCCATTTGAGCTCCTTCGTCAAGCTCCAAGCTTCGTCGAATGGTTCCCGGCTCATGGGTGGACTTCCTTATCACCTTCGCATTGATCCGGGAGTGTGCTAACACTCTCGATTTTGCCACAAAATCACACTTTGCTTCCCTTTTCCTTTCCATCATTCGACAGTTCACTTCCTTAAGAAGAAGAAAATGGCGTGAGAGAGGGAGTGAAGAAGAAAGAGAGAGTTATGTCTTTTGGTGGAGAAAGGTGTATCTAATACACAAACATTAATTTCCAAAATTATTATATCTTTTTCTCTTTCCAAAAGTCAAGCATAAATGCTTTCAACCACCAACATCAAGTCACATCTATCAACTCAATCAATCACATCAATCAATCAATCCAATCAATTGTCACATCACTCAAAGTGACATGATTTGATGCTTGATGTGACGCTAGATGCGACTAGCGATTTGACGTTTGATTTGACGTGCCGCACTCAAATTCGAAATGCGAATGCGCTCGCAAATAATCTCGGGCTCGGTTCGCTAATTGCAAATTAATGAATTTTCTGTTGCATCATAATTAAATGATTACGCCTAGCGAAATCACTATTCATGTAGCTAACGAATTAATTCTAAATTAATTCACTCGCCCGAATTAAAATCTAATTTTAATTCCGTGTCGAAATCCAATTTCGTTTAATATATCGAATATATTAATTTAACCAAATAATTCCAAATTAATCGTTATCTCTCTTTAAATGATATTTTATCCCAGATAAAATATCTCCATAATTAATCCCAGACTAATTTTCTCTCTCATCTAATTAATCCCAGATTAATTAAAAATGCGAGTCATATGTCATCAGTGAATCTTTGGGAAGTGACCCATGAGATCCCCGAATATGTTGGCAGTAAATTCGGTCGTCGGACTATCCGAACACGTATGTGCCTCGTACTACGTTTTACCAATTTACAAGACAAGGTTGGCCTCTAGCAAAGCGCCATGCCTACCCAATTCTCCGGAAACTTCCTTACATGAATAAAGGATCTATATCAGGCGTAGTATACGTAGTATTGCGTATTTCTGTCCAGTATCGGATGATCACATGCGAGGCCTGGGGCTGGTACAGTGTCTACCCCGTACGAAGTATATTTCTGATTACGAGCAACTAGTCTCTTTAATATCGGATAATCATGACCAAGTCATATTATCCCGACGGTTGCAACCTTATTTAGAGAGCCAATTATGTATCCTTGCGCGATCATCAACTCCATCTGACTGGAGTGACACTTCCGTCTCGACATCACACCCAACACACTACGATTGCCAATATACCCAGTATTGGCGTACACAGAACCGGTTAAAGCCCTGGACTACCTCAACTAAAGTATATTGATTGTCGCAAGTATTAGCGGTGCAAGTCTCAGGTTAAGACCAAATACACCTACCCTGATTTCGGATTTCCATAGACACATAGTCATACTACCAATGGAATTCTGAGGGGGTCTTATCCAGAGCGAAGCTGTTTCCCGTACCATCAGTAAACACAACCTCATATTACAGTTGCATGAGTATCCTATACCCAAATATATGTGAACTATGTCGTTGTGCCCTCACAACGCGCACAAGTGTAATACTAGTCTTTTACGCATTCATCGATGTCCAATCTCGATAATGCTCTGACTAGGGATGTTTAATGATTTATCTTTCGTGGATTGATACTGTCTCATATCATTCTCAATCCAGGAATAAATCATAGGGACCTCCTTTCAATTATATATCTAGGTGATCTAATCACAAATAATAAGAGTGCAATCTCCTTTGTCACATAGTTAATTTGTACAAAAACACCGTGATCTGTATAAATAGTGACACTATGGGTCATAATTGTCCAATAATCTCCCACTTGGCCTATAGCCAGTCACTCGAGTGTCTTACACCCGAACTATGTACGGTTGGCTCAAATTGCTGAGGAATGCTTTCGTCAGCGGATTTGCATGAATATCATCTGATGCTATTTATACGATCATCACATCGCCACGATGTATGATCCGAACGAATCAGACGAATAGTCGAAGTATGTATCTAGATTGTTGATGAGACCATTAATTCTTTAGCCTGTGCTGACGCCTAGCTCAGCTGCTAACAGAACTATATCTAATCTAATTAGATTTGTTTATCGACCCAAATGGCTTCTATTGCCGCCTAAGCTGCAACAATAACCCGCATTTGTTGTTTATTCGGTAACAGTATCTTGCTTAGAAGATTTCCAGCTCACTGTACCGTTATTCAAACTGTATAGTACCGTTTGCGACTTATAGTCGTCTTTATCGGTTTAGGAAACTTGCTACAGTGATCCAGTCACTTCAAGTTCTCCTTCTCCATAGATTAAAACAGCATCCTTAGTTCTCTAAGTACTAATAGATGTTCTTAACATCAATCCAGTGACTATCACTCGGATTGGCCTGTTTGTGAATCCATATGCTCAAAGCGTATGAGACACCAGGTCGGGTACATTTTTCAATGTACGATTTCTCGGAGAGTTTTCTCGAAAGCTAAGCTTTCATCGATTATTATATGGGAATATCATTCCCAAGAAATGAAGTATTATCATTATTTAGGACAGCCACTGTCAGTGCGCTCCCACTAACCTTCTTATAAACACAAGAATCATTTCGTTTTGAATTAAATCATAAACTATTATGATTATATCAAAACGATAATTCCAAGAACCTAACGCTTGCTTCAATCCAAACATGGATCGAATAACCTGCAAACCTTGTTTGCTTGTTATGGTACGACAAAATCGACAGGATGTTGTAAACATCCTTCAAAAGGTTTCCTTTTCAGGAAAGCGATTTTCTCGTTAAGCTACCATATTTCAAAATGAAATATGCAGCATTGGCAAGCATTATCCAAATGGATTTATCGTGGCAACAGGTAAAAGGTTGAATCGAAATCAACACAATGTTGATAACGATACTTTTCCGCTAAAAGCCTAACTTTACATGTTGGTATGTTGCCATCCATGTACGTCTTCCTCGAAGACTTATAGTACCAATAGGCACAATGCCTTGCGGTACATCAGCTTGTATCCAAACTTGTTGATTTACATGGAATCCATTTCGGACTCATGACACTTTGTCATAATAGGGAGTCGATACCTTGTATAACTTCCTCGTACGTAGTCAGTTGGTATACCTCAATAAGATAGACATCTTTATGAGGTGAGATCAGAAACCCATACCCCAGGTTATTTTCTGACTCTCTCCGACATACGCGGTTCTTGTGTATACGAAGATTTCTGGTATAGTTTCATCCTTGATGAACTATTTATGTTCCATTAAGATTCGGTGCCTTGAACAGTATTACTCCGATTTTTCATCGAGTTATACTATCCTCCCACATACCACTACATATCGGTATTCCTCTTAGGAAAATCGCATGGTGAGCAACAATCTAATTGTTCTCTTGTGAGATGTATAAGTACTATACTTATGTATCCCTAGGATAACCTAAAATTTGGCACTTATCCAATTTGGGTTCTAGTTTGGTATCATCCAAACGTATGCCTAGCATTCCCAAATGATTATGAATGAGAAACCCAGTTTCTTTCCCGTTCATATCTAATATGAAATATGTCTAACATATTTTAATGGAACCTTATTCTAAATAAGTTCTTGCACTGTATAAATCTTATCCGTTGAAGGAAATGGTAGCTCAGAGTGACTCATGATTAACATTATCATGTCCAACAAAATTCGGTTTCTCTATTCGGACACACCGTCAAACTGACGTGTTCCGGGAGGAGTCCTCATTTGAAAGAATACTATACTCTTTCAAGTATATCAGAAACTTATTGCTTAAGTATTTTCCATTACAGTCTTACCGTGACGGTTTAATACTTTAGCCGGTCTGTTTGTCTATTTCGTGTCGAAACTTAAAAGTTTCCGATTTGTGTTTCAAAAGAAACACATAACCATAACGCGATGCCACATCCGTATAGGCCTCAAAATATTCATATCCACCTCTAGCCTAGCTAGACATGGGCCCACTTGCTTCACTATGAACTAGGGCTATCAGATCGGTGGTATTTACACTTTTACCAAGTAAATAGTGTTTTAGGCACTTTGCCCAATAAACTAGATTCGTAGAATTTATTTGATTGGGATCAAATTAGTCCTAGTACCCACACTTCAAAAGTGCGGATATACAAGTCTTGTTCGATTGTGTCCCTGACAACAATGCCACAATTAGTTTCACCTGATCAAATCAGTTTGAGCTATTTGTTTGTCATTTTGAGATTTATTTATATTCACAATATAAATCCTGTTATTCACATCTAATGTGTTTATCTCAATATCATCTTTATATAATAAAACACTTTAGTGTTCTAGAATATAAAGGTTCACCCGCAGCGGGTTAAGCACTGATATAGAGATAATGTATCTAGTCAAACTAGTTACATTATAACAGATTCCAAACTTAGGTACACACCCGAAGGTAGTTCCTAAACTTAGGTTTCTGCGGTTAAAACAACGACTTTCGTCCCGTTTACAATTCGCAGATAAATCTCGATTGAAGTCAGTATCCTGTTCAAAACAGATTCTGAACATCAATATATATATATTATGTACCACACTAAGTATTTAAAATCAAATTTTAATACTAGTAATGAACATATTTATGACAACCATATTTGAAGTCAGAGCCTTGCTCGTCTTCAATTCTTCGTGTCTGCTTTGTCCAAACGGCAGTCACGCTTCTGCGATCTCGTTTGCCACAATTTAGGCAGACATTTTGGGATATGTCTTTTATCTTCCTAGAAGATTATAATGATTTTGCCTTTGCCTGTTTCAACACTCCAGAAGCCTATGGCCAAGCCTTGGCCTTCTAGAATATCGAAGTGAGGTGCGTCTTGCGCTACTTGCCTTATTGCAAACTTTGACTTTATCTCCTTGAGAATAGTCATTAACTCTCCAAGAGTTTACTATTGCAATATAGTACTTCTTAGATCTAAAATACATCTTTGAAGATCCTTCAATTTCTTTATCATACTTTAAGGATCTAATCCTTAGTTCTGATTCAGAAATTAAGGAGTCTACTGCGACAAGCTTAATGGATTAAGCACTAAAGTTATCATCACATAATCTTCCAAAGATTATGCTCTACTGTTTACTTAACTCCAGGCTTAGGCCTAATATATTATTTTATCAAATAAAATAACTTATTATTAGTTTCCAGGACAATCCTGAAACTTTATTCCCAATTTGAAAATTAAACCATTTAAATATATTTTCCCTAGGATTATGTATTAAACGTTAATCTTTCAATTTATATCTTGATTCTAATAGTTCAACTATTTAATCAACGATTTAGGTACTATTTATTATAATGATTACAATAGTCCAACTATTTAATCAACTATAATTAATAGATTAAAATCAATTATATTGATTACTATAATCCAATTATAAAATCAACTATAAATGAATAGTTTGAATATATAGTCCAACTATTTATTAAAACAACATTTTAAATATTAGTCCAACAAACATTTAATTCATAACGACGAATGATATTTTAATGAGTGCGTATGGCGAGTAATTGAACGAATATTGCGAATTCAATTCTTGCCTCCCACTATTTTTCGGCGAGCCTCTAACCCTCTGTCGAGTACTCGGGAAACCGCGTTTCCTAGTGGGCTAGGATCCCGTTAAATATCACACAATCTTGACTTTGGCCAACAAATTGTATGATAATTAACTAGGTAGATCTCTAAGATCAATTGGATCCAATCCAATTCCTAGATCC
Organism: Zanthoxylum bungeanum; assembly: GCA_019454045.1. Taxonomy (NCBI): domain Eukaryota; kingdom Viridiplantae; phylum Streptophyta; class Magnoliopsida; order Sapindales; family Rutaceae; genus Zanthoxylum; species Zanthoxylum bungeanum. The sequence goes on along the minus strand of SKCR01048402.1, from coordinate 118,971 downwards.
GGTAGGGGGACATCCAAGTCCGAAACATATATCTTATATATGCCAATACATCCAATGTATTACCTAACCTTTTTCCTCTGAATCAACTAAGCCTTAGCTTTGATACAACAAACTTAGTGATCCCAGTCAAGCGCGACCCATTGACCATGGAAAGCTTCGTAATCAATGTCGATGGACAAGAAGTGGTTTTGACTTTGGCCAGCAAACCACAACATGGACAGGAGACTGACATGTAACAAAGCCTTCGTGATTCAAACACATCCTCGACGGACAAAGGCCTTGACTTTGGCCAACAAGCCAATGTCAGTCTCGGATCTTGAGTGAGAATCACTCAATGGAAGGAAAGACGCTTAATATTGTTTGAGGGTTTTTCGTGTGCAAATTGGCAACCAATTTATTATCTTTGTTAAGGTCTCATCATCATACACCCTTAAACATGCATTCTAAACACATAATAAAGCTCGTATAAATAAAGTAATAATGATATGCGGATGGATACTTTACACATTGATCCTAGATCAAATCTCTCACTATCTCTCTCCCGCTAGCACATGTATATACTTCTACCTGTTACACTACACTTCTAAATAAATCTCATTTACATTGAGGGGAATAAGTAAGAAAAGAATACAAAGAAATGAGAGGTAATAAGGCTGGACACGCAGGTCCAATTAATAAATCAAATTTATTACAAAATTTCTAAAATTGCCTCACCCATCTAATATCCATCCGATATACATTATTCATGCATCGCAACCATGTATTCACACAAGCATGTTATCAATCAATCTAATCAAATTAATTAATCTGATAATTAGTGATCATCCAATGTTCAAACACGATTTTATTTTGCTCGAGTCAAACTCGTTTTTGCGAATAAGTACTTAAAGTACGAATTCTCGAATTAAATTAAACTACATCATTAAATCCAATTTAATATGCATTCAATTCTAATTCGCTATTTAATTCCAAATTAAATATTACACTTTATAATAAACCTTTTTACGACTTAAATTCCAAATTAATCGTTACGGGTCTCAAAGCCCGATTAACGTCCAACGTTAATTTAATTAAAGTCCAATGGGCTTTTAATTAATTTCTTGAGGCGTGGACTTTTGGTCAACTCAGGTCAAACCGAATAACCAAAATCCAATCCGGGAGTTACCCCATAAGCCTAGAAATCAATCTTGGCCCATTAGGCCCATTTAAACTTTAAAGGTCCATTAAGTCGCATTTGGCTTTATGGAAGCGGTTTTGGGCCCAATTGGATCCAATCCATTTGGCATAAACCCAACTTTGTACAACAAAGCCCAATAAGCCCATTTACAACATTTCAAGCCAAATTTCCAAAATTAGCCCAATTTACTAAATTACTAAAATCCATTTTACAATTTAATTAATCAAAGTGCATAACATAATTAATCACCCAAATCATTATTTTCAAAACACAATTAGGCTAATTAATCATGCTTGTCTACATCAATTAGTGTCCAACACAAATTAACAAAAAAATCAAACCCAATCATGCTTCTAATGCTCTCGGCAATTTGGGGAATTTACATCTGATTCGAATTCAATCCAATTAATTACACAATCGACATTAAATCATATTCCCGAATGATTTCCAACACATCAAATTGTCAAAAATCAAAAATCCCAAGACATATTAGGGCTAGACCAATTCGGCCAACATGAAAAATTGGGGAAATTTATTCCAAACATAATTTCAACAAATTGATCCAATCAATCCTCAATTCAAACACATTTAAGCATATTAATCCATCCAATTTAATTAATCATGCTCAAAATCAAGTTTGCCCAATTTTAAGCCCTAAATCAATTTCATGCTTTTAACCAAGCTCTGATACCATTGTTGGTGATTCTAAGGGTCCCAAGGATCACAAATCAAGCATGAAACAAGCGCGAATACATTCGAGAAGTCGTGGAATACTTACATCGAGCGGTTGAGCGATGTTTTAGGCAATAAAAATTCTGTTTTCTGCCTCTGTTATTCGGCAGTGAGCTGCTATGATAGTTCACTGTGTTGCGGCCATTTGAGCTCCTTCGTCAAGCTCCAAGCTTCGTCGAATGGTTCCCTGGGTGGACTTCCCTATCACCTTCGCATTGATCCCGAAGTGTGCTAGCACTCTAGATTTTGCCACAAAATCACAATTTGCTTCCCTTTTTCCTTTCCATCATTCGGCAGTTCACTGGCTTAAGAAGAAGAAACTGGCGTGAGATAGGGAGTGAAGAAGAAAGAGAGAGTTATGTCTTTTGGTGGAGAAAGGTGTATCTAATACACAAACATTAATTTCAAAAATTAATTATATCTTTTTCTCTTTCCAAAAGTCAAGCATAAATGCTTTCAACCACCAATATCAAGTCACATCTATCAACTCAATCAATCAATCCAATCAATTGTCACATCACTCAAAGTGACATGATTTGACGCTTGATGTGACGCTAGATGCGACTAGCGATTTGACGCTTGATTTGACGTGCCGCACTCAAATTCGAAATGCGAATGCGCTCGCAAATAATCTCGGGCTCGGTTTGCTAATTCCAAATTAACAAATTTTCCGTTGAGTCGTAATTAAATGATTACGCCTAGCGAAATCACTATTCATATCGCTAACGAATTAATTCTAAATTAATTCCCTAGCCCGAATTAAAATCTAATTTTAATTCCGCGTCGAAATCCAATTTCGTTTAATATATCGAATATATTAATTTAACCGATTAATTCCAAATTAATCGTTATCTCTCTTTAAATGATATTTTATCCTAGATAAAATATCTCCGCAATTAATCCCATATTAATTTTCTATCTCATCTAATTAATCCCAGATTAATTAAAAGTGCGAGTCATACGTCATCGGTGAATCTTTGGGAAGCGACCCATGAGATCCCCGGATATGTTGGCAGTAAATTCGGTCGTTGGACTATCCGAACACGTAAGTACCTCGTACTACGTTTTACCAATTTACAAGACAATATTGGCCTCTAGTAAAGCGCCATGCCTACCCAATTATCCGGAAACATCCTTACAGGAATAAAGGATCTATATCAGGCGTAGTATACGTAGTATTGCGTATTTCTGTCGAGTATCGGATGATCACATGTGAGGCCTGGGGCTGGTATAGTGTCTACCCCGTACGAAGCATATATCGAATTACGAGTAACTAGTCTCTTTAATATCGGATAATCATGACCAAGTCATATTATCCCGACGGTTGCAACCTTATTTAGAGAGCCAGTTCTGTATCCCTGCGCGATCATCAACTCCATATGACTGGAGTGACACTTTCGTCTCGACATCACACCCAACACACTACGATTCTCAATATACCCAGTATTGGCGTACACAGAACCAGTTAAAGCCCTGGACGACCTCAAGCAAAGTATATTGATTATCGCAAGTATTAGTGGTGCAAGTCTCAGGTTAAGACCAAATACACCTACCCTGATTTCGGATTTCCATAGACACATAGTCATACTACCAATGGAATTCCGAGGGGGTCTTATCCAGAGCGAAGCAGTTTCCCGTAGCATCGGTAAAACACAACTTCCTATTACACTTGCATGAGTATCCTATACCAAAATATATGAGAACTATATCGTTGTGCCCTCACAACGTGCACAAGTGTAATACTAGTCTTTTACGCATTCATCGATGTCCAATCTCGATAATGCTCTAACTAGGGATGTTTAATGATTTATCCTTCGTGGATTGATACTGTCTTATATCATTCTCAATCCAGGAACAAATCATAGGGACCTCCTATCATTTATATATCTAGGTGATCTAATCACAAATGATAAGAGTGCAATCTCCTTTGTCACATAGTTAATTTGTACAACAACACCGTGATCTGTACAAATAGTGACGCTATGGGTAATAATTGTCCAACAATAATCTCTTGTACGTTCCTATTCCTGTCTAACTTTATCCTTTTATTTCTTTGCTAGTACTAAACTATTACTTTATCTCTTCATCGCTTCATCTATATGACTTCTCTTTTAAATCTCCCACTTAGGGCTATTTCCCCTTTCACTCTACTCTTGTATTATATTCAAAGACTTTACATTTCGATCTTCTTTCACTACACATACAATTGTTTCAAGGAGTATCTCGAGGTGAATATTGAGGTCCATCTTATTGTTGTTATCTGATGAGGGATGGGAGGGTGGGTCTTATCCTGAAGCTTTCTGGTTGCGGTGTTGTCACTAATTTCTCATGCTGCGATTGCACGCTGCTAATCAATGAGCTTAGGACTCTCTTATCTGCATACTCGGTGTTAGCTCCTAGACTAAGATACTTCTGCTAAAGCCATCTGAATTATCTCTTTCAGCTCTACTCATAATTTTACTTTTCGCTATTAATCATACTACATCCTACTAAAAATCTCTATAAGACTCATATTCTCTCAAACTCCTACCATACTCCTATTGTTATTCTGCCTTTTCTAAATTTTGCTCTGTTACTTGACTTCCTCCTTATCTCATTTTCTTGAATCTCTTAAGTTCGCACTTCCTTGGAAACTCAATATATTAATACTTGTTACGATCGCTACCAATTCCTTGGCTTGGATACTACACTTTTATTAATTCTGAATAATTTGGGTGTCTAAGCTTATGGGAAACTCTGTATAAGTCAGGTATCTTACATTTGTACTGTTATACGTTACTTATTTTAATTCCTTACTCTTTTGGAACCTTCACTTTATTGGGGTTTATCTATTCTTTTTTTCAACTATCTAGTCATTTCATGATTCATTCATTCTATCCCACGCCCTTACTTATTCAAATCCTTGCTCTGCTCCAAGTCGAGGGGTGTACACATGCTCCCCACTCCTAATTGAGTGACCATATACTTACTGAAGTAGGGTTATTGAAAGGAAGAATTACCATTCATACTACTAAGAACTGTTTGTAGTAATCCATGTCTTACGATTTTTAATCCTGATCAATCACTCGAGGTTTTCACTTACATTGTTGTTCCCAAGATACATTATCTATGTCACTATATGTACTTAATTCTCTTTTATTTTTGTAGGGGTTGGTGCTCAGAGCGCCAATTCCCGGTTGTATTTTGTTAAATACTTCTGTAAAACATTATTATTATTAATAATATATGCAGTTTCTATAATATAATCTAATCTTTTATATGGTAAAGACGTAATGACCTTAGAATGATTAGTCATGGTACAGTTGCAAAAGCGTCGCAACGGACATTGTGTAGTATCATGACGTTGTCATTCTCAGACAGTTCCTGGTCAAGGTTTACACTACTTGGTCAGTAAAGTAAACCCGTTGAGACCGGTACATGTCGTATACTGGAATATATGATTCCAATGGTTTCTCAATGAACCATTAGTCTTGGAGACTAATATAGACGTGTAGGTGTTTATAGCGGATAAACACTGAACGACTCACCGAAGATTCTTAATGGATGGTACACCAGCGTCAATAAGAATCTTCTTGGGTTGAGTAGCACTTGTGATTCTTAGACTTGAGATGCCATTGTGGGCACATGAGACATCTTCTACACTTAGACGGCAGTCACGTCACCGATCTATTTAGATCAGACCTCCGCCTGTTCGTGGGTGTAGATAGATCCTCAGGGTGTCCTATGTGTATCAAGATAGGATCCGTCAGTTCTGTGTACCAGAGCATAGGTAGTCCATATGATTAGCAATCAGATAAAACCATGGGCCCGTGGTAAGTTTATAAGCTAGTTCTAAACATTTTTTGAGATTGCTAATAGAATAGTCGACTGGATAGTCCCGATAGAGATTTGACGTTTACATCTATATCTCTGGGATTTATCCGGATACCTGTGACGGAGGAATTATACATTTGCGATGACCTCGACCTGTATGGTTCAGCGAGATTATCCGTGATCGTCATAATCTACGGGTGGATAGATTATGGACACGAAATTAGATTTTGTGACGGATATACCTGAACCTAGAGAGTCTCAATAATGAAACATACTCGTAGAGCACTAGAGCAACATTAATAAATAATATTGATTATTTATAAAGTCGTTTAATGGTTAAACGCAAGTTACATGCTAAAGAGACTAGATAGTCATTTACTTAATTATTGTGTATTTACATTTAATACTTGATTAATTTAAATACACATTAATTAATAGTCAAAATGAGTTATTTGACTTTTATCCTAAATGAATATATGTTTTTAATATTTAATGTAAATATTATACATATATTTAATATATTTGTATTTGATTATTTAATTGATTATTTAATTGTTAAATGATTAAATTAATTAAAATATAAATATCTTACATTAGGATAATTAAAGTAAATGACATTAGTTGCATTTGTTGACCAAAATAAATATCTAATAAAGTTGTTATAAGATATTTGTGCAAGTTGACCAAATGAAACTTGAAATGAAATTGAAATTAAATTTCCTTGTTTTGTCTTTGGTTTTCGGCCATAGGCCAAATTGAACAAGTATAAATTGATTTTCATTTCATTTAACACTTAACCTAATACATATTTCAAAAGTAAAACTCCATTGAAGAAAGCTTGAAGAACTTTGAGAAAGAAAGAAAAATCCAAGAAAGCTTGATTTTAGTAAGTTTTTCTCAACTTTACTATTAGTAGGGAAATTGTTCCTTAGGATCTAGGCTTTCATATTGATATCCTAAGGTTATTTCTTTCTTTGTTCTTTGTGGTTTTTTGATGGAAAACTTTGGTGAAATTGTAAAGCATGTATGATGAAGAAAGGATATGACTATTGTAGTTATATGTAATCTTTTAAGGTTTATGAAACCATGTTGCTATTCTAGAGTTGTTGACCCACTCTTAAATGACCTAGATTTGATCTTGAGTTGTTTCATTGTGTTGAGACTTGAATTGGATGTAAGATTGATGATTGAAGTAATTGATTTGGTGTATTAAGTCCAATTTGTCCAATTTGTTGAAATTGAGAAATTAGGGTTTATAACCATTCCGAATTTGGGGTTTTGAGATATGTTGAGCATTTGGTGTGTGTGTATATGATGCATGCAAAGTTTCATGTTGATTGGATTTCATTAAGATGAGTTTTGAGACATGAAATGACCAAATGGTCAATATGTCCCCAAATGGAGGCTCTCGGCCTTGTGAAGGAAATTAGGGGATTTTGTTGTGTTGTTTGGTGTTTTGATGTTTTGAACATGCAAAGTTCATCTTAGAAATGATTTAGAATCATTCAAAATTGATTGGATCAATTTCGGACTAAAATGGACAAAATACCATATAAGGGTATTTCGGTAATTCACTAAAATTGTTTTATTGATTTTATTTTCATAATTTGATTATTGGAATATTAAATAAATGTTTATTTAATTTATCCGAGAAAAATTTTTGAAATCTGAAAATCGGATTTTTACCGCTTCCGCTGCGTTACCGGATTCACCCCCTAAATAACCCCTTCAAAATGGTATCAGAGCAAGTCTGATTCTAGGCCACCTAATATGATTAGCCTCATTGAATCAATGTTTAATCATGTTTTCTTGACTTTGTGCATGCTTATTAGGATCTAACTGGTTAGATTTAGGGTGTATGACAGTTAGCGGAAAATCCCTAATAATAAGGTTTAAATGTAATTATGTATTTGATGCATGTTATATGGTCCGTCTTGTCAATACGGTTTATGAATACTTCTTTGTGACTACATCCGAGACCGTGCCTCTGCTGTGAGGGTGTAGCCGATAAAGATTTATTTATACCGGATGTATATCTGATACTAGATAAATTCAAGTAAAAGCGGAATTCTGAACGTGCCCTAGCTGTCAGGATTACGTAAGTAACTTGAGTTTATCATTGACGAGTATTACCTTGGTACGTCTCCTTGTGGGCCTGCCTTCGCAGCGACAACGAGAAACGGCCAGGACCGGATACTTAGGAGTCACTATTGAGTGATTGACAAATGAGTTGTCTACCTGATGAATATACGTAGGCGAGACCGTGCCTCTGCTGTGAGCTGAAATATATTCACGGGATCCACCTTTCACTATTTATATTTAATTTAATTATTAAATATTTATTCTGTTTTGGGATTACAGTATTGCATGATTTAGTGGGAGGGGCATATTAGATTAAAAATCCATGATCTAGTTTATGCTTTTGATATTATATGAAACTGCTTATATCTGCTAACCGTTTTTCGTGATCTATATGATAGATTTGCGATGGCGGGTCAATCCACAAACCAGTTTGCGCGTATGTTAGATGCGAACAAACTAAAAGGCGCTGAGAACTTTACAGACTGGGAATTGGATTTGAGGATTGTCCTCGATTCCGAAAAGTTGGGTTATGTTCTTGAGGGTCCTTTACCCCTTGCAGTGGGTGAGGATGCTTCGGAGGAGGAACGCCAAGTTTTTGAAGCTTGGAAGAATGATGATTTAAGGGTTAAATCATACATCCTTAGTTCGCTCTCTCCGAAACTCAAGCAACAATACTATGGAACATCAGATTCCTATAGTATGATAACGCGATTAAGACAATCGTTCGAGAACCAGGAACAGGTTATTGTTCACAAGGTCGCCATGGAACTGTTCCATGCGCGTCTGGATGAGGGGCAAAGTGTTAGCCCACATGTTCTTCAAATGATCGATTTGATCGATCAATTGAGGCAACATAATCTCATCCTGAATGACATTCTCGGTAGGAGTGTCATTCTTGGTTCTCTGCCAGCTTCATTCCGCCAGTTTGTGATGTACTTCAACATGCACGGGACAGTCTGCACCTACCAGGAGCTACATAGGATGTTGCTCACGGCAGAAGAGGATCTGAAGAAGGGAGTAGTAGTACGACTCGCCCACCTAGATCTACTTCTCTGTCTGCTTCTTCCCAAGGAATGTCCAAGGGAAAGAAGAAGAAAGGGAAGAAGAAGAAGGACCTTCGGTCCTCCACAGCAGGCGAAGATAGCCAAGCCCAAAAGGGCTTCTGAAGACAAATGCCACCACTGCGGCAAAGTTGCGGCTGGGCACTGGAAAAGGAACTGTCCTGATTACATTGCCCAGTGAGGAGAGACAGAGCTTCTACATCAGGTACTTTTATTTTTCCAGTTATTGATTTATCTTTGGCTTGTGAAGCCGTTACATCCAGCTGGATTTTAGATTCTGCTTGTCCCATTCACATTTGCAATTCGTTGCAGGTGCTGAAGGAAAGTAGGAGGCTGAAGCCAGGAGAGATGCAGTTGCGGTTCGGGAGTGGAGACTCTTTGGATGCAGTTGCAGTGGGAGTATGCGAGATCTCATTGCCGAATGGGACACTTTTGTTATATGACTGTCATTTTGTACCAGGATGTGTCGCTAATATATATCACTTTTTGTATTAGATACAGAAGGCTATTGTATAATATTAAGAATAGTTCTTTGTATTTATATGATAAAAATAATATTCAGATCCTTAGTTGTCCAAACCAGCATGGTCATTATACACTTGCAAACTTCAAAAGATATATTAAATACTGGAGTTAATAAACGTAGTTTACCTGTAATTAATAATACTGAACTTTGGCATATGAGACTTGGTCACATTGGCGTTAAACGCCTTACCCAATTGGTTAGGAATGGTTTGATATCAGATCTTACCATTGAGTCCTATCCAACTTGTGAATCCTGTATTCAGGGTAAGATGACCAAAGCCCCATTTTCTGGTGTTGGACACCGCGCCACAAACTTACTGGAACTCGTACATTCTGATGTATGTGGTCCACTAAGTCAAACTGCTCACAGTGGTTATTCGTACTTCGTTACCTTTACCGATGATTTGTCACGGTACGGTTATGTGTATTTGATGCGACATAAATCGGAAACCTTTGAAAAGTTCAAAGAGTTCCGAAATGAAGTAGAAAAACAAACTGGTAAATGGTAAATATATTAAATGCCTTCGATCAGATCGAGGCGGCGAATATATGAGTGGTGAGTTCATGGATTATATGAAGGAGAATGGGATTCTCGCTCAATATACTCCTCCAGGTACACCACAAACAACAATGTGTATCTGAAAGGAGAAATCGGACTTTATTGGATATGGTCCGATCGATGTTGAGTTTCACAGATTTGCCCTATTACTTATGGGGTTACTGTCTCTTAACAGCCGCACATCTTTTGAATAAGATTCCTTCAAAGGCTGTTCCTACGACACCGTATGAGATATGGTTCGGTAGGAGACCGAATCTTAATTATATTAAGGTTGGGGTTGTCCTGCCTATGTCAGGGTGACTCAGCAAAGTAAGCTTTCGCCTCGAGGGCAAAAGTTTAGGTTTGTTGGATATCCCTCAAATACGAGGGGATATCTGTTCTATGATACCGAGCATCGAAATGTCTTCGTAGCTCGCTTCGCAAAATTTCTAGAAGTAGAATTTTTGTCAGAAGGTAGGATCATAGACGGGTTGAACTTGATGAAGTCCAACCTGAAAACAACGAACCAACGGAGGAACCCTAAGTTCAAGTAGATGAAGGACCTTCAACACACACTCTCCGTAGGTCGGAAAGGGTATCTAGACCTCCTGAACGCTTGTATTTGATACAAGAAAAGAGTCTGGATGTTCTCTTAGTTGAAGAGACCGATCCTTTCACCTATAGAGAATCGATGTGGACATCGACTCCGTGAAATGGCAAAGTGCCATGAAATCCGAGATAGACTCAATGCATGAAAATCAAGTTTGGGACTTGATTCCGCTTCCCGAAGGAATTGTTCCTATCGGTTGTAAATGGGTTTACAAGAGGAAGCGCGGGCCTGACGGTAAGGTTGAAACTTACAAGGCCCGACTGGTAGCAAAAGGTTACACGCAGCGACCTGGCGTCGACTACGATGAAACTTTTTCGCCGGTAGCAATGCTTAAGTCTATCCGGATTTTGCTTTCTATAGCTGCGTATCATGACTACGAGATTTGGCAAATGGATGTCAAAACGGCTTTTCTAAATGGGTTCTTGATGAAGAAATCTATATGGAACAGCCGGAAGGTTTCACATCCAGCAAACCTCGGGTATGGTTTGTAAGCTTAAGAAGTCCATTTATGGACTTAAACAAGCTTCACGAAGTTGGAATCTTCGATTCGACGAGATTATCAGATCGTCTGGTTTTCTTAAGAATTCGGAAGAATCCTGTGTGTATCAGAAGGCCAGTGGGAGCATGGTCGTATTTTTAGTCCTATATGTTGATGACATCCTAATCATTGGGAATGATTTAGGTATGTTACAAAGCGTTAAAGCATATCTCTGTAAGAATTTCTCCATGAAGGACCTGGGAGAAGCTTCCTATGTTTTAGGGATAAAACTCTATCGAGATAGACAAAGGAGGCTGATTGGGTTATCCCAATCAACGTACGTAGATAAGATCTTGGAACGGTATAGCTTTGGTAACTGTAAGACAGCAAACATACCGTTCAGACATGGGATTCATCTTTCTAAGAAGATGTGTCCACAAACAGAAGATGAGAAGGTTAGAATGTCTAACCAACCTTATGCTTCATGTTTGGGTAGCATAATGTATGCCATGTTATGTACGAGGCCTGATATCAGTTTCGCTGTTAGCGTAACTAGTCGATATCAGTCCAATCCAGGTAATGACCATTGGATGGCCATTAAACATATCCTAAAGTATCTAAAGGTACTAAGGATAAGTTGATTATATATGGAGGAAACGAACTGCAGGTTAATGGGTATACAGACTCCGATTTCAATCGGATCCCGATGATAGAAAGTCTACATCTGGATTTGTCTTTACCCTTAACGGAGGTGCAGTTGTTGGAAGAGTTCCAAACAGGGATCGACAGCTGATTCCACCACTGAGGCGGAATATATTGCAGCTTCTGAAGCTGCAAAAGAGGCTGTGTGGATAAGAAATTTATCACAGAATTGGGAGTTGTCCCAAGTATCGAGAATGTGATTCCGTTATACTGTGATAATACTGGAGCCATTGCGCAAGCAAAGGAACCGAGGGCGCATCAGAAGTCGAAGCATGTGGAACGCAAGTACCACATCATTCGAGAGATGTGTCGCGAGGGGAGGGACATTGTCGTGTGCAAGGTACCGAGTGAAGACAACGTAGCAGACCCGCTGACGAAGGCCATACCTCCGAAGTTATTTGATAAACACGTGGAGTCGATGGGTATTAGATACAATCGATATTGGCACTAGAGCAAGTGGGAGATTTTGTAGGGGTTGGTGCTCAGAGCGCCAATTCCCGGTTGTATTTTGTTAAATACTTCTGTAAAACATTATTATTATAATAATATATGCAGTTTCTATAATATAATCTAATCTTTTATATGGTAAAGACGTAATGACCTTAGAATGATTAGTCATGGTACAGTTGCAAAAGCGTCGCAACGGACATTGAGTAGTATCATGACGTTGTCATTCTCAGACAGTTCCTGGTCAAGGTTTACACTACTTGGTCAGTAAAGTAAACCCGTTGAGACCGGTACATGTCGTATACTGGAATATATGATTCCAATGGTTTCTCAATGAACCATTAGTCTTGGAGACTAGTATAGACGTGTAGGTGTTTATAGCGGATAAACACTGAACGACTCACCGAAGATTCTTAATGGATGGTACACCAGCGTCAATAAGAATCTTCTTGGGTTGAGTAGCACTTGTGATTCTTAGACTTGAGATGCCATTGTGGGCACATGAGACATCTTCTACACTTAGACGGCAGTCACGTCACCGATCTATTTAGATCAGACCTCCGCCTGTTCGTTGGGTGTAGATAGATCCTCAGGGTGTCCTATGTGTATAAGATAGGATCCGTCAGTTCTGTGTACCAGAGCATAGGTAGTCCATATGATTAGCAATCAGATAAAACCATGGGCCGTGGTAAGTTTAGAAGATAGTTCTAAACATTCTTTTTGAGATTGCTAATAGAATAGTCGACTGGATAGTCCCGATAGAGATTTGACGTTTACATCTATATCTCTGGGATTTATCCGGATACCTGTGACGGAGGAATTATACATTTGCGATGACCTCGACCTGTATGGTTCAGCGAGATTATCCGTGATCGTCATAATCTACGGGTGGATAGATTATGGACACGAAATTAGATTTTGTGACGGATATACCTGAACCTAGAGAGTCTCAATAATGAAACATACTCGTAGAGCACTAGAGCAACATTAATAAATAATATTGATTATTTATAAAGTCGTTTAATGGTTAAACGCAAGTTACATGCTAAAGAGACTAGATAGTCATTTACTTAATTATTGTGTATTTACATTTAATACTTGATTAATTTAAATACACATTAATTAATAGTCAAAATGAGTTATTTGACTTTTATCCTAAATGAATATATGTTTTTAATATTTAATGTAAATATTATACATATATTATATATTTGTATTTGATTAATTAATTGATTATTTAATTGTTAAATGATTAAATTAATTAAAATATAAATATCTTACATTAGGATAATTAAAGTAAATGACATTAGTTGCATTTGTTGACCAAAATAAATATCTAATAAGTGTTTATAAGATATTTGTGCAAGTTGACCAAATGAAACTTGAAATGAAATTGAAATTAATTTTCTTGTTTTTGTCTTTGGTATTTTCGGCCATAGGCCAAATTGAACAAGTATAAATTGATTTTCATTTCATTTAACACTTAACCTAATACCATTTCACAAAAGTAAAACTCCATTGAAGAAAGCTTGAAGAACTTTGAGAGAAGAAGAAAAATCCAAGAAAGCTTGATTTTAGTAAGTTTCTCCAATTTACTATTAGTAGGGAAATTGTTCCTTAGGATCTAGGCTTTCATTTTGATATCCTAAGGTTATTTCTTTCTTTGTTCTTGTGGTTTTTGTTGATGGAAAACTTTGGTGAAAATGTAAAGCATGTATGATGAAGAAAGGATATGACTATTGTAGTTATATGTAATCTTTTAAGGTTTATGAAACCATGTTGCTATTCTAGAGTTGTTGACCCACTCTTAAATGACCTAGATTTGATCTTGAGTTGTTTCATTGTGTTGAGACTTGAATTGGATGTAAGATTGATGATTGAAGTAATTGATTTGGTGTATTAAGTCCAATTTGTCCATTTGTTGAAATTGAGAATTAGGGTTTATAACCAATTCCGAATTTGGGGGATTTTGAGATATGTTGAGCATTTGGATGTGTATATGATGCATGCAAAGTTTCATGTTGATTGGATTTCATTAGATGAGTTTTGAGACATGAAATGACCAAATGGTCAATATGTCCCCAAATGGAGGCTCTCGGCCTTGTGAAGGAAATTAGGGGATTTTGTGTGTTTGGTGTTTTGATGTTTTGAACATGCAAAGTTCATCTTAGAAATGATTTAGAATCATTCAAAATTGATTGGATCAATTTCGGACTAAAATGGACAAAATACCATAAGGGTATTTCGGTAAATTCACTTAAAATTGTTTTATTGAATTTATTTTCATAATTTGATTATTGGAATATTAAATAAATATGTTTATTTAATTTATCCGAGAAAAAGTTTTGAAATCTGAAAATCGGATTTTCACCGCTTCCGCTGCGTTACCGGATTCACCCCATAAATAACCCCTTCAATTTTATGTTTCCTTTTTTATTGTCTTCATACTCTACTCTTGGCTCCAAGCCATACTACTAACGCTAATGGTGTTTTCTTCTTCTGGTTGCTTCCAGATTTCTGCTCTTCACTCTAGCTATAAATCACAGCTTTGATGCCTAGTCTTCCTGTCCATACTGGTATTCCTTATTAAATCTCGAGTCTCTTTTATCTCGTAAGTCTGTCCTTTTTTCCTTAAATCCTCCTTGATTCCTTTTTGTATAAACCACTCCTCAATATCTGTTGTCCTTATCTCAAAATACAGTATTATATGTATTGGGTTTCTTTACGGTTACTTTGTCTAAGTTGGTTAAGAATGGGGAAGGAATCCATACATCATTAGATATCGGCTTCCTTATTCTGATACTCTTGTATCCTGATAGGGTCTACTATTTATGTGAGATAAGTATGAAATTAGCTCCGTTAGGGAAGCCTCATTAACCTGTATAACTAAAGGATGAAAGTTTAGATGGGTCAGGTCTTTGTCTATCGGATCCTTAGGTTAAACAACTAAGCATTTCTATTATTGACCTCCATTTATCTGCGTATGGGCATGAATTTGAAAATTTGAAATTCTCTAAATCCTTTTTGGCATCTCATATTCATTAAACTATCATATCCATTTCTGGTTCCTTTCCTCCTTTATGTTTCTTACTATTCTTTGCTATTCGGGTTACTTGCTATCTATACCGGATATTCATTGTCTATAGGTTATGGTATTCTCTTTATCATCTAGTTATGTATCTTTCCCATTTACTGTCTCTGGTTACTTGAACAACTATGTATCTTTGCTTACTTTTCTTTCTAGCTTTCTCTTCCTGCTTTCGTGGGTGGGTATCCTTCGAACTTTACTATTTTTTTCTATCTCTTTAACATTTTGTCTCTAGCTGTTTAAGCTTCTATGTGTCTTTTCTTCCTTTCTTATAGCTTTCTATTCCCACCCCACTAAGAAACTATTCTTAGTACTAGAAATTACTAGGTTCGTGAATTAACATAATTTATACTGATAATTCCAAATAATCATGGAATGATTCCTAACTAGAGTAGGAAATTAGATTTACTTATTGAGAATCAGCTTAGGTAGCCTGATGAATACTTACTAACCTGTCTATGGAGCTTGAGGAGGTTCTCGAGGATAGGATACTGGAGAGGTAGTGGCTCATATACGGGTATCTCGGGCATACTACGTATACCAGACCCTAACACTCTACCCACTGTAGTCACTGACTCCCTAGACCATGCTCTGATACCATCTTTGTAATATCCCCGATCTGGGAGATGTTACCGGCATGGAATAGGCCATACTATTCCCCTAAGCCTCAGACTTGTGACTGTAAACAATTCTGATACTCTTTTCAAATGCAATTACTCATATGAAACCAATGGCTAAATCTACACCAAAATGTTATAATGCTATACAGACAAAAAACTCGAGTTCACTACATAACTCAACTTTAATGACTGTACTCATTAAAACTTACTTTTACAATGACTTTACAACAAAATACTAATACATAACTTTTACTCGGCTCTAACTGGACTCTCACTCTTTCTGACTTGATCTGGTGGACTCTAAACCCTAGTGACTGCATCAGTATCCATCCTCCCGAGCTCGTCCTCCGAGAAAACATGTAAAATAAGAAAGCTGCTTCTGTCTCCACCTTTTCTTCACATATATATTTTAGAATTTCTGCATTTAATTCTTCATCTGTCATCTGTGAAATGCATGCTTCATAAGTGTCAATCTGAGGATGTAAAGATATGTCTGAATTTAGGTCTTCATCCTCTGATATGACTGAATTGAATGGTTCAGGTAGATGACCGGCGTAAACACACACGTATAACGCAAGCGTACGTATCGTTCAAGTAGTATAAAAAGTATCGATCCCACGAGGACTTAAAACCTTATCTATTAATTTTTATGAGGTCAAATGATTACTAGTATCTAACAGGTTTTTTAATTGATTTGAAATGGCGACAATTCTAAATTTAAAGACAAGTAAATAAAATTGTTTGAAAGTAGATTTTAAGAAAATTCAATATTAAAAACTATCTAGGGTTGTGATTTATTCCAATATTATTTAAGGATGAAGTGGTTATCTTATAGTTGGGTAAAATATTGATTTATTAACCTGGAACACTAAATTATGTAAAAAGCCTCTTCCGATGGTCAATTACAATACCTAGTATAATCCAATTGAACCATATGTCTATGTCAACCAAATTACCTAGATTCATTAAGATTAAGTTCCAATTATGGCTACCCCCGCCCGACAGGTATATTCCTATCCTGTAAGGAAATCTATTAAAAGGGTTATCTATCCTCAAGGAAGATCGTGGGCTATTGAGTCTAAGGTCTTAAACCTAAAATCCATATGTCTAGTTCATTTTAAGTTTACCTTATCAATTTTATTAGTGGCCAGTTAATAAAAAGCATTAAGATTAAGACTCAATAAATAAATCTTTATATTACCCAAATTATAATCTAACCCCTTATAAACCTGTGATATTGAAATTCATCACAACCCTAGATAACTAACTTAGTTATGACACATAGCTAGGGCTAATGAAAACTTAAAAGTAAAAGCCATAAGGTAACAGTGCTGAAAAGTAATTACAGTAAAGTAAAAGCTTAAAAGTAAAATAAAATAAAATGTTAAGGTAAAAGGAATTATTTATACTACTACTTATTTAGATATCTCCCAGTAAAATAATATATAACTTGTGATTATTACCAACCAGCCATATAGGCGGTAACCTGATTAAGTCAATTTAAGTCCAACCAGCCATAAAGGCGGAACCAAAATAAGCCAGCCATAAAGGCGGAACCAAAATTAAATTACCAACCGACCAATCTGGCGGTATCCTTGCTTAGTCAGGTTTAACCAGTTTAAATTAAATAGCCAACCGACCAATATAGCGGTATTCATTTTTAAGTGAAATTTTAATTAGTAAATATATTATTTTTAAGAGAGATTAATCTAAATAGTAATAGTAAAAGAATTACCTTTCACCCTAGCATAAAGAAGTTACCTCCTCATAGTGAATAGTAAAAATTGTAAAATAAAGAAAGTAAATTATTATTATTACAGAACGTAATTAAAAATTACAAAACTAAATTAAAAGAAACTTAGAGAGAGAAGAACTCCCTAATTACATCAAAGAAGTGGGAGGGAGAGGTGCACTGAAATCTGAAATTTCCAGCTCTATTTATAGGCGCGAATAAGGTTCCAGCGTCGCGACGCTGGTTACAGTTCTGCGTCGCGACGCCAGCTACAGTGAATCGTGGCACAATGACGGCTTGACACGTGGCGAGGCGGCTAAGAGATCAGATCTTTATCCGATGATGTGGCACTGTTCATGACGTCATTGCTTACGTCATGCTGACGTGTGGAGGGTGATTGTCGGCATCGTGAGATCTCGACACGTGGCACCGGCGCACATTAGCATCTCCGTTGTGATGGTGACACGTGGCAGGCGCAAGATAGCATGATCGGTGCATTTTACAGGCGGCGCACGTTAGCAAACTTTCTGATTGGTCCACGTGTCCACGGCGCATGTTAGCAATTCCGACGCATTCTGGGGCGTCGCGACGCCAAGGCTCAGCGTCGCGACGCTGAATGACGATTTTGTCCTTTTTGTCCAGTTTTTCCATTTTGCTCCAATTCACCTCCAGAATGTCCTGAAACTTTATTTATCTACAAAATAACAAAACACAACACAATCACAAATCATTCACAAAACTCAAGAAACTATACAAAATATAAGGTTCAATGAGTGGGAAATAGTGATATAAATACCACTCATCACACCCTCAAACCTAACATTTTGCTAGTCCTCGAGCAAAACATTAAATAAAATAACATGAAAATAAAATTTAACTAAGCCACTTTCGTAGGGATCACGATTGCATTTAGCATATGCAACAAGCCTTTAAACCCCTAGGTGTCCCTAGTGGACGAGTGTAGTCTCGTGAGGGTTTACAGCAATGATACCCACAAACATTTTACAAAAGTAAAAAAGGTAATAAAACTAATGCACACAAAAAAAAAAGACAAGCGAAAGAGAATAAAGAAGTTAGTGACTAATTAGGTGAAACTTCTACTCCAAGTCAAGTTACTAGTTGTTTTTTTTTTTCATTCTAAATTACTGAATAAGTAAATTCTCCGATTATTTTTACCATTCTCCATATACACAGCCAACAAAATATTAATCAACTCATTTTTGCCCACAACAGTCATAAGTGCAGTTGATAAGAGAGTAATATTTTTGTCCTAAAGTTCTATCAGATTTCACACCTTTTTGTAGCAATGGAATAATTTTTTTGATTTTTCTGATTTTTTTTATTTTAATTTTTTTTATATACAATACCTTCCGTCTATGTAGCGAGTGTTGGGTCGGTGGCTCCCAAACCAGTTGGCTTTAGGGCACCAGGTGTTAAGCACCCCTACGGACTTAATTACTCAGACTTCAGATATATATATTTTTACACAGCATCTTTGATCCATGTAGCGAGCTTTGGGCCAGTGACTCCCAAACCAGTTGGTTTTAGGGCACTAGGTGTTAAAACACTTACAGACTTAATAACTCGGATCTCAGATGTTTTTTTTTTTTTTTTTTTTTTTACTCCACTGCTTTTTGAGATGCTTCTTCCAATTAAACTAAAGCACTGAATATTACAAACTTTTCAACTTTAGCTCATGTCCGTATGTTTCCATGTATGTTGATAATACCTGTCAACTGAGCATATAAGATCCATTTTAGTCCATTTTATGGAGAATTTACAAATTAAATAATTCAAAAGGAAATAAACAAAAATTAACTTGTTTCGAAATAGGTTTGAGATACGTCTCAGGAGTGGAAATTCCTTACTCGCTATCTCTTACCAATTTCACCTTTTTAGTCAAAACAAAAACACAAAATATTTTTGTAATTTTTGAAAATTTTTCAATTTTTTTGTATTTTTCGAAAAATTTTGGACTAAAAATAAAACAACATACAAACAAAAACAAGGTACTAATCAACTAATTCCTTCCCCCAAACCTAAATGAGACATGTCCCCAATGTCTTAAAAAGTAGAAGAAGAGTTTAGAAGATAATACCTGGTTAGCTGAAAATTTACAGGAAATTAAAGGTTAAGATCCAGATTAATTCGACGCCTCTTACCACGATCGTCCTCGGACCAATTTATCTTTGAAATGATAGGGTCAACTTTTGGTTCATAGGCTATGAGTTGGTCAATTAGATCTGGAGCAGTTCTGGGCAGTAAATATGAGTTCTTTTAAAGGTTTTGACACGAACCCATTTCTTCGAGCATCATCAAGAAACACACAAAGAAAATCATAAAACCCATCAACGTTGTACAGCCCAATTGGTTTCTGGTGTATGTTCAGGTTCGCCCAAGATAGTACAATAAAAATTTCCTCCAATGTGCCCAAGCCACCTGGCAAAGCAATAAAAGCATCAGCACGGTTAATCATTTCTACCAGTCGTTCAGACATACCTGGCACGATCAGTTCCTCTCCGTTAGATGGTTCAATAAGATTTGCCTCTGCCAAGGGTTTTGGGATGATTCCCAAAACGTGACTGCCTCCTTCCTGTACGGCCTTTGAAACAATCCCCATTAGTCCAAGATTGCCTCCTCCATATATTAAGTGCATATTCCTCAGCTAAGACTCGACCCAATTCCTGTGCTGCTTCTATGTATTGTGGTTTAGTACCAACAGTACTACCGCCGCAAACACACAAAATGTTTTCAACTCGTCTTCTTGAAGTGGCTTCCATTTTTTGTATTTCTCTCAACTCGGATGTCTTCAAAAGTGCAATGATGAGTTGAATTTATAATACCTGAAAAGGGTGAGTAAAAATAGCACAAGTATCTTCCAAAGGACGATTAGTAGCAAAATAGTAAAATAAATCTTGATAGGTCAAAAAAGTCTGGATCCTGTCGGAGAAAATAACAAAACAAATCAATATTATTAGGAAAAGACAAAGAGATATAATATGTACAAGAATTTTAGCTTGATTAACGTCTATGCGTCAGGGACAAGCTTCCCATCCAATTTTCTTATAAATTGGCAAACAGGGTCTTTTTGAGTCAGATTCCCAAGACTTAACTGTTGTCTTTCTTTTTGAAATTGTGTATGTAATCTGCGAAAGTCTATGTGAACATATCCACTGGGATGCGTCTCAAGAGTCGAAGATATATCATCTAAAGACTCCTTACTCAGGCCATCCCTAATGAATTTAATTTTGTCTTCGCGATTAACAGACACCATTCCTAAAGAACGACAACGAGTATTGCAATTCCAACGTGCACATTTGTAACAAACACCCATTTGTTTAGCTCTTCGTTTCTTTGCATAGGTGCTTCTTCCAAAACCAGGCAGATGTGAAATAAAAGAGTCAGAAGACTCACCTGCCAATCGGACTCGTGCTTCAATTACCCAACGAATGTCATTGGGAACACCATAGATCGTCAGTAACCTCATCCGTTCCAAGCGAGCTTTGTAAACTTTCATTAGAGATTTTTGAGGGAGAGAAGGAAATTGCTTGTGAAGATTTGCGAGAGCTTCTTCCATCTTGAAATGACTTAATCTGCAAAAACTAAACACACAAAATTAAATCACACCAAATCACAATATATACAAAAATTGCATGGGTTGCCTCCCTGCGAGCGCTAAGTTTAAAGTCGTCAGCTAGACGTGACTGCTCGAACGTTTATGCTGGATCTGAAAGTGTGACACTTTCTTTTGTCGCTCAAATGATTCTCCCAGTAGTGCTTGACACGCTGACTGTTAACCTTGAATGTGTTGTTGGTATTGGGATCCAGTAACTCAACAGCTCCATATGGTAAAACCTGAGTGATCACAAATGGTCCGGACCACCTAGATTTCAACTTTCCAGGGAAAAGTTTCAATCTCGAGTTGTACAACACACCTGCTGCCCTTGGTTCCAACTGTCTGTGCACTATTTTTCGGTCATGCCATTTTTTGGTCTTTTCCTTGTATAATTTGGCATTGTCATAAGCCTGTAGGCGAAATTCCTCCAATTCATTGAGTTGGTGAAGTCTTTTCTCTCCTCCGCAGCTTGTGAGTCAAGATTCAACTTCTTCAGTGCCCAGTACGCCTTGTGTTCAAGCTCAACTGGCAGATGGCATGCTTTCCCAAACACCAATCGATATGGTGACATACCAATGGGTGTCTTGTAAGCTGTTCGGTAGGCCCATAATGCATCATCTAGTTTTGTAGACCAGTCCCTCCTTGTTGATCCAACGGTTCTTTCTAGGATTCTCTTGATCTCCCTGTTTGAAACCTCAACCTGTCCATTTGACTGTGGATGGTAAAGTGGCAACTTTGTGAGTAACTCCGTATTTGGATAGGAGTGCATCGAAGTATTTGTTGCAGAAATGAGAGCCACCATCGCTGATGATTGCTCGAGGTGTTCCAAACCGAGTGAAAATTCTTTTTCAGGAATTTGATCACCACTTTTGAATCATTGGATGGCAGTGCAATTGCTTCAACCCATTTGGAGACGTAGTCTACAGCAACCAGGATGTACAGTTTCCAAATGATGGAACAAAGGGTCCCATGAAATCAATACCCCATACATCGAATATCTCCACTTCCAGAATGTTTTGCAACGGTCCTTCGTTTCTCCTCGAAATATTCCACGTTCTCTGGCACCTGTCACATTGAAAAGCAAAAAGATAAACATCTTTAAAATGTGTGGGCCAGAACAAACCTGATTGAAGAACTTTTGCTGCAGTTTTGTTTCCGCTGAAGTGTCCGCCGTATGGTGATGAATGACAGTGTTGCAAAACACTGTTGACCTCCTCCTGTGGAACACACCGTCTCAATAATTGATCAGCACAGCGTTTAAACAGGTATGGTTCATCCCAGACATAGTGCTTGACTTCTTTGAAGAACTTTTTCCGTTGCTGAGTTGTCCATTCCAACGGCCATTTTCCTGACACAATGTAGTTGACATAGTCAGCATACCAAGGGACTTCCTGTTGTTTCATGGCGAACAGCTGTTCATCTGGAAAAGTTTCTTTGATTGATAATTCTTTGCCAGCTGTTTCTCCATTCTCGAGCCTTGATAAGTGATCTGCCACCTGGTTTTCTGTTCCTTTCCTGTCTCGAATCCCACGTCGAATTCTTGTAAAAGAAGTATCCAACGGATCAATCTGGGTTTGGCATCTTTCTTTGTGATCAGATATTTGATTGCTGAATGATCTGTGTAGACCACCACTTTGGGACCCAACAGATAGGAGCGAAATTTGTCAAAAGCGTACACAACTGCTAGCAACTCCTTTTCAGTGGTTGTGTAGTTGAGTTGAGCTTCATTCAGAGTTCTGCTGGAGTAGTAAATGGTGTGGAAAATCTTTGCTTTGCGTTGTCCCAAAACTGCACCTACAGCAAAATCACTAGCATCACACATTACCTCGAATGGAAGGGTCCAATCTGGTGCTACAATGATGGGAGCAGAAATCAGCTTCTGTTTTAAGATCTCGAACTCTTCCTGGCATTCTTTGGTGAAGTTGAAAGGCACATCCTTTTCCAGAAGATTGCAAAGAGGTTTAGCAATCTTGGAAAAGTCTTTGATAAATCTCCTGTAAAAACCTGCATGTCCAAGAAAACTCCGAATCCTTTGACAGATGTTGGTGGAGGTAGTTTCTCAATTGTTTCAATCTTTGCTTTGTCTACCTCGATTCCCTTTTGTGAGATCCGGTGTCCAAGAACAATGCCTTCTTGCACCATGAAGTGGCATTTCTCCCAGTTGAGTACCAGGTTTGTATCTTCGCACCTTTGTAATACCTGTTCCAAATTTTTCAAACAATGATCAAAAGAATCTCCAAACACAGAAAAATCATCCATAAAAACCTCCATACTCTGCTCCAGCATGTCTGAGAAGATGGCCATCATGCAACGCTGAAATGTAACAGGAGCATTACATAATCCAAATGGCATCCTGCGGAAAGCAAAAGTACCATAGGGACATGTAAAGGTAGTTTTTCCTGGTCCTGGTCATTCTGGTTGCAATGGCAATCTGATTGTACCCTGAATATCCGTCCAGAAATAGGCGTAAAATGGTCCTTCCTCGTGGCTTTGTTAAGTTTCCTGTAGTCCATGCATACTCTCCATCCAGTCACCGTTCTTGTTGGAATCAGCTCGTTCTTTCATTGGTGACCACAGTAATTCCTCCTTTCTTTGGTACACACTGCATAGGACTTACCCAAGTGCTATCTGAGATGGGGTAAATGATGCCAGCATCCAACCATTTGATGATTTCTTTCTTCACAACTTCCTTCATGATTGGATTGAGTCTCCGTTGATGCTCCACTGTGGGTTGTATTCATCATTCATCATCAGAATCTTGTGCATGCAAAATGATGGACTAATGCCTCGAATGTCTGCTATAGTCCAGCCAATGGCTCTTTTGTGTTCTCGTAATACTCTCAGTAGCTTTTCTTCCTGATCCAATGTTAGAGAAGAAGAAATAATAACAGGTAATTCAGAAGAGTTTCCAAGAAATGCATACCTGAGATGGTCCGGAAGTAACTTTAGTTCCAGCTGTGGTGGTTCTTCAATCGAAGGCTTGATTCGATCTTTCTTTGGCAATTCCAAGCTTTCAACTGGTGGTGTTGCTTTGAATCGAAATGGTTTGTCAAGGTAGTTAATACATTCCAGGATTTCAGCATCTAGCTCACTGTCAGTCATATTGGTGATGCAAGCTTCAAGTGTATCCGTGGGATTTGGTTCAGTATCCTGAATGATACTATCAATAACATCAACTCTGAAGCATTTTTCTTCTTCCTTTTCATCGCTCGGAAATTTCATAGCTTTGAAAACATTAAATGTTACTTCTTGGTCTGCACTTTCATGGTTAGTTCTCCTTCTTGCACATCAATCACAGTTTTACCTGTAGCAAAAAAATGGTCTCCCAAGAATGATAGGTATTTCTTTGTCTTCTTCCATGTCAAGGATGATGAAGTCTGCTGGAAGGATGAGTTTGTCAACTTTGACCAGCACATTTTCAACGACTCCTCTCGGAAATGCGAGCGTTCGATCAACAAGTTGCAAAGATACCGAGGTAGGCATTGCTTCTCCAATTTGCAGTTTCCTGTAAATAGAAAAAGGCATTAAATTAACACTGACACCTAAGTCACATAAAGCCTTACCGATTTAATGTTCTCCAATGGTGCAAGGTACAGTGAAACTGCCAGGATCTTTCAACTTTGGGGGAAGCTTCCTCTGAATGATGGCGCTGCATTCTTCTGTCAAAGCTACTGTCTCGTAATCTCCCAATCTCCGTTTTCGTGAAAGAATATCTTTCATGAATTTTACATAGCTGGGCATTTGTTCCAAGGCTTCTACAAATGGTATGTTAATGTGCAGCTTTTTGAAAATCTCCAAGAAACGAGCAAATTGTTTGTCCAGTTTGTTTTTCTGAAGACGCTGAGGAAAAGGTGGTGGTGGAGTGATCTGTTCTTTTTCTTTTCCTTTGCTTCTTTTTCCTCCATCTGTGGAACTGCTTCTTTTGGAACTTCTTCTCTTTTTTGCTTTGATTCCAACGTCTTTGTTGATCTCAGTACCACTCTTTAAGGTAATGGCTTGACATTGCTCCTTCCCTCGGTTCCTTGGATTTGGTTCTGTGTTGCTGGGAAGATTACCTGGCAGTCTGTAACTCTGAGCATTGGCCAGTTGTCCGATTTGATTCTCCAGTGCTTTGATGGAAGCTGATTGGCTCTGAATCATAGCTTCATATCTTTTTAATTGAGCTAACATTTCTGCCATCACTGGTTCATTTGTCTGCTCCTGGCCTTTATTCTGTTGCTGGAATCCAGATGGTGGATAGTTCTTTTGTTGGCCTGAATTGTTGCTCCATGAAAGATTAGGATGATTCCTCCACCCTGGGTTGTAGGTGTTGGAATATGGATTGTTCCCCTGTCTGTTGAAATTGTTGACATAATTCACCGTTTCTTCAAGTTGGTTTGATTCTGATATTCCTCCATATGGTGAACTTGTGGATCCAGTGGTAAGAGTCTCAATGAATTTGCAAATTTAATCTAGCTTGGTGTTGACTGCGGTATTGGCTTCAACTTCATAAATTCCTGCCAATTCTTTGAATCAGACTTCTTTCAGTTGGCCACAAGGAATTGTTGTTGGCCATTTCTTCGATTAGTTCCCAGGCTTGATCTTCTCCTTTTGCCATTAAAGCTCCTCCAGCAGCAGCATCGATTGTGGTCTCATTATTCCAGAAAGTCCATTATAGAATGTTTGGACTTGAAGCCATTTTGGAATCTCATGGTGTGGACATTTCCGGAGTAAATCTTTGTACTTTTCCCACGCTTCGTAGAGAGTTTCTGAGTCTTGTTGCACAAAGGATGTGATGTCATTCCTCAGCTTTCCGGTTCTGGCTGGTGGAAGTACTTTGCAAGAAATTTGGTGGCTAAAGTGTTCCATGTTGTGATAGAACCTGCTGGTAATGAATGTAGCCAAGCTTTAGCTCTGTCCTTCAAGGAGTATGGGAAAACACGCAGTCTCATTGCTTCTTCGGCTTCTCGGTTGTAATTGAAAGTGCCGCAAACTTCCAGGAAGTTGCTGATGTGGGCATTAGGATCTTCAGTTGCATTTCCCCCAAACTGAACTGACTGCTGAATCATCTGAATGCAAGTTTTGATGTCACCTGTATTTGCTGGTAAGAGAGGAAGTACAATACATGAAATGAGTCTGTCTACACCGGAATGGTTCTGTCTCGAATGGGAATTGGTGGTGGACCTCCAAAGGTTCAGGTTCCATGTTGACTAAAGATTCTTGGGCTTCTCGCATTTCCATTCTCAACTGTCTAATAGTTCTTCAGTTTCCGGGTCAAGCGGTCGGAGTTCAAAGCTTCTGGTTCGTCTCATGAAGTTTCTGAGAACCTGAACACAAGAAAAAAAAACAATAAGTAAAAAAATTAGGTACAAGTAACGTTTCTAACCCTTAAAATAATAGTAAAAGATAAATAAGTCCCCGGCAACGGCGCCAAAAACTTGACCGGCGTAAACACACACGTATAACGCAAGCGTACGTATCGTTCAAGTAGTATAAAAAGTATCGATCCCACGAGGACTAAAACCTTATCTATTAATTTTTATGTGGTCAAATGATTACTAGTATCTAACAGGTTTTTTAATTGATTTGAATGGCGACGATTCTAAATTTAAAGACAAGTAAATAAAATTGTTTGAAAGTAGATTTTAAGAAAATTCAATATTAAAAACTATCCAGGGTTGTGATTTATTCCAATATTATTTAAAGATGAAGTGGTTATCTTATAGTTGGGTAAAATATTGATTTATTAACCTGGAACACTAAATTATGTAAAAGCCTCTTCCGATGGTCAATTACAAATACCTAGTATAATCCAATTGAACCATATGTCTATGTCAACCAAATTACCTAGATTCATCAAGATTAAGTTCCAATTATGGCTACCCCCGCCCGACAGGTATATTCCTATCCTCTAAGGAAATCTATTAAAAGGGTTATATATCCTCAAGGAAGATCGTGGGCTATTGAGTCTAAGGTCTAAACCTAAAATCCATATGTCTAGTTCATTTTAAGTTTACCTTATCAATTTTATTAGTGGCCAGGTAATAAAAAGCATTAAGATTAAGACTCAATAAATAAATCTTATATTACCCAAATTATAATCTAACCCCTTATAAACCCGTGATATTGAAATTCATCACAACCCTAGATAACTAACTTAGTTATGACACATAGCTAGGGCTAATGAAAACTTAAAAGTAAAAGCCATAAGGTAACAGTGCTGAAAAGTAATTACAGTAAAGTAAAAGCTTAAAAGTAAAATAAAATAAAATGCTAAGGTAAAAGGAATTATTTCTACTACTACTTATTTAGATATCTCGCAGTAAAATAATATAAAACTTGTGATTATTACCAACCAGCCATATAGGCGGTAACCTGATTAAGTCAATTTAAGTCCATCCAGCCATAAAGGCGGAACCAAAATAAGCCAGCCATAAAGGCGGAACCAAAATAAATTACCAACCGACCAATCTGGCGGTATCCTTGCTTAGTCAGGTTTAACCAGTTTAATTAAATAGCCAACCGACCAATATAGCGGTATTCCTTTTTAAGTCAAATTTTAAATAGTAAATATATTATTTTTAAGGGAGATTAATCTAAATAGTAATAGTAAAAGAATTACCTTTCACCCAGCATAAGGAAGTTACCTCCTCATAATGAACAGTAAAAACTATATAATAAAGAAAGTAAATTATTATTATTTCAGAACGTAATTAAAAATTACAAAACTAAATTAAAAGAAACTTAGAGAGAGAAGAACTCCCTAATTACATCAAAGAAGTGGGAGGGAGAGGTGCACTAAATCTGAAATTTCGAGCCCTATTTATAGGCGAGAATAAGGTTCCAGCATCGCGACGCTGGTTAAAGTTCCGCGTCGCGACGCCAGCTACAGTGAATCGTGGCACAATGACGGTTTGACACGTGGCGAGGCGGCTAAGAGATCAGATCTTTATCCGATGACGTGGCACTGTTCATGACGTCATTGCTTACGTCATGCTGACGTGTGGAGGGCGATTATCGGCATCGTGAGATCTCGACACGTGGCACCGGCGCACATTAGCATCTCTGTTGTGATGGCGACACGTGGCAGGCGCAAGATAGCATGATCGGTGCATTTTAGCAGGCGGCGCACGTTAGCAAATTTTCTGATTGGTCCACGTGTCCATGGCGCATGTTAGCAATTCCGGCGCATTCTGGGCGTCGCGACGCGCAAGGCTTCAGCGTCGCGATGCTGAAATGACGATTTTGCCCTTTTTGTCCAGTTTTTCCTGTTTTGCTCCAATTCACCTCCAGAATGTCCTGAAACTTTATTTATCTACAAAATAACACAAAACACATCAAAATATTCACAAAACTCAAGAAACTATACAAAATATAAGGTTCAATGAGTGGGAAATAGTGATATAAATACCACTCATCAGTTGATCTTCTTCAAACATCAGTGCAATGCAATCTCCAAGATCTTCATTTTGAGGATACAGAGTTTCATCCTCAATTCTAGTTGGCACAAACAACTCTGCTTCTTCATCCTCGTTATAGTTTGAATAATAAAACTCAAATCGAGACTTTACCGGTTCGGATTCTTGAACTGATACCTCTGGTTCATGATATTGCTCAGCCTCTTCATCTGCTAAAGTGTCATCATGAAATGTTTGGTACTCGGAAGCTTCGTCAGTGTCATCTGAAAATGCTCCTTCAGGTACGTAGCTTTGATTTTCTGTTAATTGTCTCGTTTGTTCTGTCAGTCTCTGAATGGATGCTGATTGTCTCTGAATACTTTCGAGTTGATTCTGGTATGTTTCAAGCATTGTATCCAACTTTTCGTCTTGTTTCTTGAACCAATCTTTGAGCATGTCAACCATCTAATCTTCCTCTGATGGTTCTGGTTCTTGATGAAAATCGTTGGTAGATGGTGGATAAGATGGAAGATGTGATTCTGTGAAATATGTTGGCTCTTCATACCTTGAATGATTCTGATAAATCTGCCACTCTGACATGTAGATGCATTGATCGCTCGGGTGGTTACCATCACATATCACACATCTCCCCATTGTGTTCTGATGAGCAAATGTAGTATTGGTTGGTTCTGACATCCAGTGATAATTGTTGGGTTGTACAACATGCCTCAGAAAACTGAACTGTTGCTCCCTGAATTGGGGTATATCTTCTTCTAGAAAAGCTCGTGATCTCTCAATCTCCCAATAATGTTCCATTTTTCAACCACCTGAAAACAAAAGATAGAAATAAAAATTACATATAAAAATAAAGAAAATTAGATACAAGTAAATTAGATAGATTCAAAATTAATAAATCAAGAAAAATAAGTCCCCGGCAACGGCGCCAAAAACTTGACCGGCGTAAACACACACGTATAACGCAAGCGTATGTATCATTCAAGTAGTATAAAAATATCAATCCCACGAGGACTTAATTCCTACTGTTGTTATTATTGTTGATACTATTTATTTACATGTATCTAATTATAGGGAGAAGAGTGTTGGACAGTTATGACTCATAGCGTCACTATTTGTACAGATCATGGTGTTGTTGTACAAATTAACTATGTGACAAAGGAAATTGCTCTCTTATCATTTGTAATTAGATCACCAAGATGTATAAATGATATGAGGTCCTTATGATTAGTTCCTGGATTGAGATGATATGAGACAGTATCAATCCACGAAGGTTTAATCATTAAATATACCTAGTCAGAGTATTATCGAGATTGGACATCGATAATGCGTAAAAGACTAGTATTACACTTGTGCGCGTTGTGAGGGCATAACGACATAGTTCTCATATATTTGGGTATATGATACTCAAGCAAGTGTAATAGGAGGTTGTGTTTTACCGATGGTACGGGAAACAGCTTCGCTCTGGATAGACCCATCGGAATTCCATTGGTAGTATGACTATGTGTCTATGGAAGTCCGAATCAGGGTAGGTGTATTTGGTCTTAACCTGAGACTTGCACCGCTAATACTTCCGACAATTAATATGCTTTGGTTTTTGGTCGTCCAGGACTTTAACAGGTTCTGTGTACGCCTCTGCTGGGTATATTGAGAATCGTAGTGTGTTGGGTGTGATGTCAAGACGAAAGTATCACTCCAGTCATAGTGGAGATGATGGTCACGTAGGATACAGAACTGGTTCTCTTATGTACTGCAGTCATCGGGATAAAATGACTAGGTCATGTTTATCCGATTATAGAGACTAGTTACCAGAGATCTGATATGTGCTTCGTACGGGGCAGACACAATTCCAGCCCCAGGCCTAGCATATGACATCCGATACTGGATCGTAATACGCAATACTACGTATACTACGCCTGATATAGATCACATATTCCAGTAAGAATATTTCTGGAGTATTGGGTAGGCACGGTGATTTGCTAGAAGCCAACCATGTCTTGTAAATCGGTAAAAACGTAGTACTAGGTACGTACGTGTTCGGATAGTCCGACGACCGGATTTACTGCCAACATATCCAGGGATCTCATGGGTCGCTTCCCGAAGATTCACCGATGACGTATGACCCGCACTTTAATTAATCTGGGATTTATTAGATGAGAGAGAAAATTAATCTTGGATTAATTGCGGAGATATTTTATCTAGGATAAAATATTAATTAAAGAGAGATAACGATTAATTTGGAATTAATCAATGAAATAATATATTCGATATATTATACGAAATTAGATTTTGACACGGAATTGAAATTAGATTTTAATTCGGGCGAACGAGTTAATTTAGAATTAATTCGTTAGCGATGTGAATAGTGATTTTGCTAGGCATAATTATTTAATTACGTCGCAACGGAAAATTCGTTAATTTGGAATTAACGAACCCGAGCCCGGGAGTGTTTGTGAGCGCATTCACATTTCAACTTCGAGTGCGGCACGCAAGTCACATCAAGCGTCACAGTGAAGCGTCAAATCATTAGTCACTTTGAGTGATGTGACAACTTGTCACTTGATTGATTGAGTGATGTGAATAGTTGATGTGGTGGTTGTAGGCTTTAATTGGTTTGACTTTTGTTAGCAAAATTTATGTATTTGACTTTTAAAATTTCATTTACTAATTTTAACAACCTAACACCACTCTCTCTTCCTCACTTCATCTCTCTCTCTCTAGGCCTTAGAGGCTTTTTTCTTCTCTTCACTGGTTCTGTAAAAACCGTGAGCAAGGAAGAAGCAAAGTCATGATTTTGTTGCAAAATCAAGAGTGCTAGCACACATCGGAGTCTTACGAAGGTGATAGGGAAACCCACCCGTGGGCTTGGAATACCATTTGAGAAGCTTAGAGCTTCATGGATCACCACCCAAAAGCTTGGAGCTTGGACCGATTTTTGGAGGACAAAAGCAGTGGACTGCCGAGGGCTTCAATGGAGTTCAATGGGCTTAAAAAGTTTTGTTCTTCGACGCATCGCTCATCCGATCATTGTGACTATTCCACGACTTCCTTTGATGTATTTGTTTATTGTTTCTTGTTTGATAATCGATCATCGGGACCTTAGAGAAACCCAACAATGGTATCAGAGCGAGTAAAAGCATGAAACTTGAATTTAGGGTTAAAATTGGGTAAATTTATTTTGAGCATGATTTGGTTAAATTGTTTGATTAAGTATGCTTAAATGATGTTGTATTGAAGTTTGATTGGATCAATTTCATGAAAATTTGTTTGGAACAATTTTCCCCAATTTTTGAGGCTTGGCCGAGAATGATGTGCCCTAAGATGTCTTGGAATTTTTTATTTTCGATTCATTGGATGACTTGAAATCAATTGGGAATGCTGATTTAATGTTGAATTGGATTCAATTGGATTGGATTTGAAATTGGACAAAATATACCCAAATTGTCGAGACATATATGAGCATGAAATGGGTTTGATTTTTGATAAAATATGTTGGACATGTTTTGTTGTTAAAGAGCATGATTAATTAGGTTAATTGGTGTTTTGGAAATATTGATTTGGGTAATTAATTATGCTATATACTTTGGTTAATTAAATATGAAATTTGTAATTTTTGTGATTTAATTAATTGGGCTAATTTTGGAAATTTGGCTTAAAAGTTGTTATTGGGCTAATTGGGCTTGGTTGTACCAAGATTGGTTTAGGCAAATTGGTTGGATCCAATTGGGCCCAAAACCATTTCCATAAAGTCCAATTATGACTTAATGGAGCTTTAACTTTAATTGGGCCTAATGGGCCTAAATTGGTTTCTAGGCATATAAGGGTGATTCCTTTAAATGGGCTTTAGTCTTTGGGTTAGACCCAAGTTGACCAAAAGTCCATGCCTTAAGAAATTAATTAAAAACCCATTGGACTTTAATTAAATTAACATTGGATGTTAATCGGGCTTTGAGATCCGTAACGATTAGTTTTGGAATCTAAGTCGTCAAAGGTTCGTTAATAAAGTGTAATATTTAATTTGGAATTAAATACATGGATTAGTATTAAATACATATTAAATTGGATTTAATGTTGTAGTTTAATTTAATTCAAGAATTCGTACTTTGAGTACTTATTCGAAAAACGAATTTGACTCGCGTAAAATCAAATCGTTGTTTGAACATTGGATGGTTACTAATATCAGATTAATTAATTGGATTAGATTGATTGATAACATGCTTGTGTGAATACATGGTTGCGATGCATGAATAATGTATATCGGATGGATATTAGATGGGTGGGGCAATTTTGGAAATTGTTATAATAAATTTAGAATTTATTAATTGGACCTGCGTGTCCAGCCTATTACCTCCTTACTCTATGTATTTCTCTTCTCACCTATTCCCCTCAATATAAATGAGGTTTCTTTAGAAGTGTTATATAACGGGTAGAAGCAATACTTGTGCTAGCGGGAGAGAGGAAATGGAGAGATTTGTTCTAGGAACAATGTGTTGAGTATCCATCCGCATATCATTATTATATTTTATTTTACGCGCCTTATTATGTGTTTAGAATGCATGTTTAGGGGTGTATAATGATGAGACATTAACAAAGATAATAAATTGGTTGCCAATTTGCACGCGAAAAACCCTCACAAAATATTAAGCGTTTTTCCTTCCATTGAGTGATTCTTACTCAAGATCCAAGACTGGCTTTGGTTTGTTGGCCAAAGTCAAGACCTTTGTCCGTTGAGGATGTGTTTGAATCACGAGAGCTTTGTTCCATATCGGTGTCTTGTCCAAGTTATGGTTTGTTGGCCAAAGTCAAGACCACTTCTTGTCCATCGACATTGATTACAAAGCTTTCCAAGGTCAATGGGTCACGCTTAACTGGGATCACTAAGTTTGTTTTGCCAAAGCCAAAGCTTAGTTGATTCAGAGGAAAAAGGTTAGGCAATATATTGGATATATTGGCATATATAAGATATATGTTTCGGACTTGAATGTCCCCCTACTGGATCTAGGAATTGGATGGGATCCAATTGATCTTAGAGATCTACCTAGTTAATTATCATACAATTTGTTGGCCAAAGTCAAGATTGTGTGTTATTTAACGGGATCCTAGCCCACTAGGAAACACGGTTTCCCGAGTACTCAACAGAGGGTTAGAGGCTCGCCGAAAAATAGTGGGAGGCAAGTATTAAATTTGTAATATTCGTTTAACTTTGCCATACGCGCTCATATCAAATCATTCGTCGTTAAATAAATTAAATGTTAGTTGGATTAATATTTAATCGTTGTTTTAATAAAACAGTTGGACTGTATTCAAACTATTTCATTTATAGTTGATTATATAATTGGATTATAGTAATCAATATATTTGAATTAACAATTTAATTATAGTTGATTTTATAATTGGATTATAGTAATCAATATAATTGAATTTAACCTATTAAATTATAGTTGATTATATAGTTGGACTATAGTAATCATTATAATAAATAGTACCTAAAATCGTTGATTAAATAGTTGGCCTATTAGAATCAAGATAATTGAAAGATTAGTGTTTAAAACATAATCCTGGGTGAAAATATTTTTTTTAAACGACTTTAATTTTCAAATTGGGAATAAAATTTCAGGATGGTCCTGGAAAACTAATAAGTTACTTTATATGATAAAATAACATATTAGGCCTAAGCCCGGAGTTAAGCAAATAGTAGAACATGATATTTGGAATATTCATGTGATGGTAACTTTAGTGCTTAATCCATTATGCTTGCCAAAAATGACTCCTTAATTTCTTAATCAGCACTAAGAATTAGATCCTTAGAGTATGATAATGAAATTGAAGGACCTTCATAGATCTAATTTTAGATCTTAGAAGTATAAATTGCAATAGTAAACTCTTGGAGAGTTAATGGCTATACTCAAGGAGACAAAGCCAAAGTTTGCAATAAGGCAAGAAGCGCAAGGCGCATCTTATTTCGACATTCTAGAAGGCCAAGGCTTGGCCAAAGGCTTCTGGAGTGTGGAAAAGGGCAAAGGCAAAGTCATTATAATCTTCTGGGAAGACAAAAGACATATCCCAAACTGTCTGGCTAAATTGTGGCAAACGGGATCGCGGAAGCGTGACTGCCGTTTGGACAAAGCAGACATGAAGGAATTTGAAGAACTGGCAAGGCTTCGACTTCTAATATGTTTGTCATAAATATGTTTGATACTAGTATTGAAATTGGATTTTAGATACTTAGTGTGATACATAAATATGTACTGTTGTGCAGAATCTGCTGTAAGCAGGATATTGACTTCAGTTGAGATTAATCTGCGAGTTGGAAACGGGACATAAGTCGCTGTTTTAACCGTAGATATCTAATTTTAGGAACTACCCTTCGGGTGTGTACTTAAATTAGGAAACTGTTACAAAGTAACTAGTTTGACTAGATACATTATCTCTATATCAGGGTTTAACCCGTTGCGGGTATACCTTTATATTCTAGAACACTAAAGTGTTTTATTATATAAATATGATATTGAGATAAACACATTAGATGTGAATAACAGTATTTATATTTTTAATATAAATAAATCTCAAACATATAACATGACAAACAAATAGCTCAAACTGATTTGATCAGATGAGACTTAATTGTGGCATTGTTGTCTGGGACACAATTAAAAAAGACTCGTATATCCACACTTTTGAAGAGTGGGTACTAGGACTAATTTGATTCCAATCAAATAAAGTCTACGAATCTAGTTTATTGGGCAAAGTTCCTAAAACACTATTTACTTGGTAAAAGTGTAATTGCCACCGATCTGTTAGCCCTAGTTCATAGTGAAGCAAGTGGGCCCATATTTAGCTAGGCTAGATGTGGATATGAATATTTCGTGACCTTTAAGGATGTGGCATCGCGTTATGTTTATGTATTTCATTTGAAACACAAATCGGAAACTTTTTCAGTTTCGACACGAAATAGACAAACAGATCGGTTAAAGTATAAAATCGACACGGTCAGACCATGATGAAAATACTTAAGCAATAAGTTTCTCATATACTTGAAAGAGTATAGTATTCTTTCAATTATGACTCCTCCCGGAACACGTCATCTTGACGGTGTGTCCGAACGGATAAACCGAATTTTGTTGGACATGATAAGGTTAATCATGAATCGCTCTGAGCTACCATTTCCTTCAACGGATATGCATAAACAGTGCAGAACTTATTTAGAATAAGGTTCCATAAAAATCTATTAGACAGACTTCATATTAGATATGAACAGGAAAGAAACCGGGTTTCTCATTCCTGATGATTTGGGTATGCTAGGCATATGTTTGGATGATACCAAACTAGAACCCAAATCGGATAAGTTCCTAAGTTGTAGGTTATCCTAGGGATACCAAAGTATAATACTTATACACCTCACAAGAGAATAATGTAATTGTTGCTCACCATGCGGGTTTTCCTAAGAGGAATACCTATATGCAGTGGTAAGTGGGAGGAAAGTAAAACTTGATGAAAATCAGAGTAATACTATTCCAGGCACCGAATCTTAATGGAACACAAATAGTTCATCTAGGATGAAACTATTGAAGGGGTTATTTAGGGGGTGAGTCCGGTAACGCAGCGGAAGCGGTGAAAATCCGATTTTCAGATTTCAAAACTTTTTCTCGGATAATTAAATAAACATATTTATTTAATATTCCATAATCAAATTATGAAAATAAATTCAATAAAACAATTTTAAGTGAATTTACCGAAATACCATTGCTTTGTATTTTTGTCCGTTTTAGTCCGAAATTGATCCAATAAATTTTGAATGATTCTAAATCATTTCTAAGATGAACTTATGATGTTCAAAACATCAAAACACCAAAGCAACCAAAATCCCCAAATTTCCTTATCTTGGCCGAATGCACCATTTGGTGCCCAAGTTGACCATTTGGTCATTTCATGCTTCAAAACTCATCCAAATGAAATCCAATCAACATGAAAATTTGCATGCATCATATACACACCCAAATGCTCAACATATATGAAAACCCCCAAATTTGGAATTAGTTAGAAACCCTAATTTTTCAATTTCCACAAATTGGACAAATTAGGCTAATTACATTAAATCAAATGTTTCAATCATCAATATTTCATCCAATTCAACTCTCAACACAATGAAACAACTCAAGATCAAATCTAGGTCATTTAAGAGTGGGTCAACAACTCTAGAATAGCAACATGGTTTCCAAAACCTTAAAAGAATGTTTACAACTACACTAGTTACATACTTTCATCATCATACATGCTTTACAATTTCACCAAAGCTTCCATCAACAAAAACCACAAAGAACAAAGAAAGAAATAACCTAAAGATATCATATATTGAAGCCTAGATCCTAAGGAACAATTTCCTTACTAATAGTAAGTTTGAAAAACTTACTAAAATCAAGCTTCCTTTGGATTTTCTTTCTTTCTCAAGCTTTCTTTAAGTTCCTTCAATGGTGTTTTTGCTTTTGTGAAATGTGTATTAGGTTAAACTAAATGAAAAGCAAATGAAAACAATTTATACTTGTCAAATTTTAGCCTTGGCCGAAATTCACAAGCATAAAATTCAAGTTTTTTTATTTCAATTTTCATTTCAAATGCATTTGGTCAACTTGCATAAATATCTTATAAACTACTTTATTAGATATTTATTTTGGTCAACAAATGCAACTAATGTCATTAACTTAATTATCCTAACATAAGATATTTATATTTTATTAATTTAATCATTTAATAATTAAATAATTAATTAATTAATCAAATACAAATATATTAAATATATGTACAATATTTACATTAAATATTAAAAACATATATTCATTTAGGAAATAAGTCAAATAACTCATTTTGACTATTAATTAATGTGTATTTAAATTAATCAAGTATTAATGTAAATACACAATAATTAAGGAAATGACTATCTAGTCTCTTTAGCATGTATCTTGCGTTTAACCATTAAATGACTTTATAAATAATCAATATTATTTATTAATGTTGCTCTAGTGCTCAACGAGTATGTTTCATTATTGAGACTCTCTAGGTTCAGGTATATCCGTCACAAAATCTAATTTCGTGTCCATAATCTATCCACCCGTAGATTATGACGATCACGGATAATCTCGCTGAACCATACAGGTCGAGGTCATCGCAAATGTATAATTCCTCCGTCACAGGTATCCGGATAAATCCCAGAGATATAGATGTAAACGTCAAATCTCTATCGAGACTATCCAGTCGACTATTCTATTAGCAATCTCAAAAAGAATGTTTAGAACTAGCTTCTAAACTTACCACGGGCCCATGGTTTTATCTGATTGCTAATCATATGGACTACCTATGCTCTGGTACATAGAACTGACGGATCCTATCTTGATACACATAGGACACCCTGAGGATCTATCTACAACCAACGAACAGACGGAGGTCTGATCTAAATAGATCGGTGACGTGACTGCCGTCTAAGTGTAGAAGATGTCTCATGTGTGCCCACAATGGCATCTCAAGTCTAAGAATCACAAGTGCTACTCAACCCAAGAAGATTCTTATTGACGCTGGTGTACCATCCATTAAGAATCTTCGGTGAGTCGTTCAGTGTTTATCCTATAAACACCTACACGTCTATACTAGTCTCCAAGACTTATGGTTCATTGAGAAACCATTGGAATCATATATTCCAGTATACGACATGTACCGGTCTCAACGGGTTTACTATACTGACCAAGTAGTGTAAACCTTGACCAGGAACTATCTGAGAATGACAACGTCATGATACGACTCAATGTCCATTGCGACGCTTTTGCAACTGTACCATGACTAATCATTCTAAGGTCATTACGTCTTACCATATAAAAGATTAGATTATATTATAGAAACTGCATATATTATTACTGATAATAACGTTTTACAGAAGTATTTAACAAAAATACAACCGGGAATTGGCGCTCTGAGCACCAACCCCTACAAGTATACCATAATCTTCGAATACAAAAGAACCACGTAAGTCGAAGAGAGTCAGAAAACAACCTAGGAGGTATGGGTTTCTGATCTCACCTCATGAAGATGTCAATCTTATTGAGGAAGACGAACTGACTATGTATGAGGAAGTGATACAAGGTATCGACTCCCTATTATGGAAAAGTGCCATGATGTCCGAAATGGATTCCATGTATATCAACTTAGTTTAGACACTAGTTGATGTATCGTAAGGCATTGTGCCTATTGGTACTTTTAAGTCTTCAAGAAAGACATACATGGAAGGCAACATACCAACGAACTAAGCTAGGCTTGTAGCGAAAAGGTACCGTTATCAACATTGTGTCGATTACAACGAAACCTTTTACCTGTTGCCACGGTAAATCCATTTGGATAATGCTTGCTAATGCTGCATGTTTCATTTATGAAATGTGGCAGCTGAATGTCAAAACCGCTTTCCTTAACGGAAACCTTTTGGAGGATGTTTATAACATCCTGACGGTTTTGTTGTACCATAACAAGCAAACTAGGTTTGCAAATTATTTGATCCATGGATGGATTGAAGCAAGCATAGCGTTCTTGGAATTATCGTTTTGATGTAATCATAATGGTGTATGATTTAATTCAAAACGAATATGATTCTTGTGTATATAAGAAGGTTAGTGGGAGCGCACTGACAGCGAAAGTCCTAAATAATGATAATATGTCATTTCTTGGAAATGATATTCCCATAAATATAATCGGCGAAAGCTTGGCTTTCATAAGAAAATTCTCCGTAGAATTCTTGGGAGAAACAAACTTTATTCTAGGAATAAAGATCTACTGGGATAGATTTAAAGTTATTAATACTCTCCGAGAACTCGTACATTAATAAATGCACGCGACCTGGTGTCTCATACGCTTTGAGGATATGGATTCACAATCGGGCCAATCCAAGTGATAGTCATTGGATTGATGTTAAGACTATCCTTTAGCATCTTAGAGGAACTAAGGATGCTGTCTTATACTATGGAGAAGGAGAACTTGAAGTGACTGGGATCAATGATGCAAGTTTCCTAACCGATAAAAACGACTATAAGTCGTAACAACGGTACTATAAAGTTTGAATAACAGAACAGTGAGCTGGAAATCTTCCAAGCAAGATACTGTTACCGAATAAACAACAAAAGTTGATCATTGCTGCAGCTGAGGCAGCAATAGAAGCCATTTGGGTCGATAATAAATCTAATTAGATTAGATATAGTTCTGTTAGCAGCTGAGCTTGGCTTCAGCACAGGCTAAAGAATTATTGGTCTCATCAACGATCCAGATATATACTTCGACTATTCATCTGATTTGTTCAGATCATACATCGTGGCGATGTGATGATCGTATAAATCGCATCAGATGATAATCATGCAAATCCGCTGACGAAAGTCTTTTCTCAGTAATTTGAGCGAACCGTACATAGTTTGGGTGTAAGGCCAAGTGGGAGATTGTTGGACAGTTATGACCCATAGCGTCACTATTTGTACAGATCATGGTGTTGTTGTATAAATTAACTATGTGACAAAGGAAATTGCTCTCTTATCATTTGTGATTAGATCACCAAGATATATAAATGATAGGAGGTCCTTATGATTAGTTCCTGGATTGAGATGATATGAGACAGTATCAATCCACGAAGGTTTAATCATTAAATATCCCTAGTCAGAGTATTATCGAGATTGGACATCGATAATGCGTAAAAGACTAGTATTACACTTGTACGCGTTGTGAGGGCATAACGGCATAGTTCTCATATATTTGGGTATATGATACTCATGCAAGTGTAATAGGAGGTTGTGTTTTACTGATGGTACGGGAAACAGCTTCGCTCTGGATAGACCCCTCGGAATTCCATTGGTATTATGACTATGTGTCTATGGAAGTCCGAATCAGGGTAGGTGTATTTGGTCTTAACCTGAGACTTGCACCGCTAATACTTGCGACAATCAATATGCTTTGGTTTTAGGTCGTCCAGGGCTTTAACAGGTTCTGTGTACTCCTCTGTTGGGTATATTGAGAATCGTAGTGTGTTGGGTGTGATGTCAAGACGATAGTATCACTCCAGTCATAGTGGAGATGATGGTCACGTAGGATACGGAACTGGTTCTCTTATGTACTACAGTCATCGGGATAAAATGACCAGGTCATGTTTATCCGATTATAGAGACTAGTTACCAGAGATCTGATATGCTTCGTACGGGCAGACACAATTCCAGCCCCAGGCCTAACATGTGACATCTGATACTGGATCGTAATACGCAATACTACGTATACTACGTCTGATATAGATCACATATTCCAGTAAGAATATTTCGGGAGTATTGGGTAGGCATGGTGCTTTGCTAGAAGCCAATCATGTCTTGTAAATCGGTAAAAACGTAGTACTAGGTACGTACGTGTTCGGATATTCCGACGACCGGATTTACTGCCAATATATCCAGGGATCTCATGGGTGGCTTCCCGAAGATTCACCGATGACGTATGACTCACACTTTAATTAATCTGGGATTAATTAGATGAGAGAGAAAATTAATCTTGGATTAATTGCGGAGATATTTTATCTAGGATAAAATATTAATTAAAGAGAGAGAACGATTAATTTGGAATTAATCGATGAAATAATATATTCGATATATTATACGAAATTAGATTTTGACGCGGAATTGAAATTAGATTTTAATTCGGGCGAACGAGTTAATTTAGAATTAGTCACTTTGAGTGATGTGACAACTGGTCACTTGATTGATTGAGTGATGTGAATAATTGATGTGGTGGTTGTAGGCTTTAATTGGTTTGACTTTTGTTAGCAAAATTTGTGTATTTGATTTTTAGAATTTCATTTACTAATTTTAACAACCTACCACCACTCTCTCTTCCTCACTTCATCTCTCTCTCTTTCGGCCTTAGAGGCCTTTTTCTTCTCTTCATTGGTTCTGTAAAAACCGTGAGCAAGGAAGAAGTAAAGTCATGATTTTTTTGCAAAATCAAGAGTGCTAGCACACATCGGAGTCTGCGAAGGTGATATGGAAACCCACCCGTGGGCTTGGAATACCATTAGAGAAGCTTGGAACTTCATGGATCACCACCCAAAAGCTTGGAGCTTGGACCGATTTTTGGAGTACAAAAGCAGTGGACTGCCGAGAGCTTCAATGGAGTTCAATGGGCTTAAAAAGTTTTGTTCTTCGACGCATCGCTCATCCGATCATTGTGAGTATCCCGCGACTTCCTTTGATGTATTTGTTTATTGTTTCTTGCTTGATAGTCGATCATCGGGACCTTAGAGAAACCCAACAAAGAGAATGATTTCTTTTGGTTGGTTGAACGTGGATTTGATAAATAAAAGACACAAAAGAAAGTACTAAGGAAAATAGTAAAAGACTCAAAGATCTAGGGTTGTGACTCCACACAATATTATTATAAAGATAAATTGATTCTCTTATATATTTATAATAAATCAGTTTGCTAACCTGGAACACGAAATTATGCAAAAGCCTTTGTCGATGGCCAGCTGCACATACCCAGTATAATCCAATTAAACCATATGTCTATGTTAAAAAAATTACCTGGATTCATTAAGATTAAGTTCCAATTATGGCTACCCCCGCCCGACAGGTATATGTCTATCCTGTAAGAAAATCTATTAAAGGGTTAACTATCCTCAATGAAGATCGTTAGCTATTGAATCTAAGGTTGAAACCTAAAATCCCTTCGTCAAGTTCATTTTAAGTTTACCACATCAATCTTATTGGTGATCAGACAACAAGAAGCGTTAAGCTTAAGACTATAAAAAAACTAAAGAATTACCCAATATATAATTAAAATGATGGGGTTAGAGGATCCACATTTAATATTTCTTATCTAGGAATCTCACTTATTATAATATATAAATTATTTTTTGTTCTGCTTTCTCAGGAATTAATAATGTTAAACATTTAAAACGAGCCATAG
The DNA here is from genome assembly GCA_019454045.1 of Zanthoxylum bungeanum. Taxonomy (NCBI): domain Eukaryota; kingdom Viridiplantae; phylum Streptophyta; class Magnoliopsida; order Sapindales; family Rutaceae; genus Zanthoxylum; species Zanthoxylum bungeanum. Next base: position 76,397 of record SKCR01048402.1, on the reverse strand, counting down.
AGGTGGTAATCCACTTAGTCCAACTACACCAGCCATATAGGCGGTAATTATCTGTCACATAAAGACCGGCCATATAGGCGGTACAGTAATTTATATTTAGACCAGCCATATAGGTGGTAATAAATTCTACCATTAATTATCCGGTTAAATTATTATTTAAATATTATAATTAAGTGAGATTAACCTAGATAATTATATTAAATGTTTCACCTTTTACCCCAGCGGAAATATTAACTACAAAACATAAAAGTAAATAAATAAAATGCTATAATAAAATTTAAAAATAAAAATACATAATTTAAATATTATTAATATTTTACAAAATAGAAACTATCCTATGAAATCAGGGGAAACAATTCCAAGGAAAGCACACCAAATGAGGTGCAGAAAGCTTCAATTTATAGGCATCTGATCAGGCTCGCGTCGCGACGCGAGGTTGTGTTGACTTGGTCAAACGCGTGTGAGATGTTGTCTTGCTGACGTGGCACGCGGTTTGACTTGTTGACTGCTGACGTGGCACGCATAATCTGTCGGCCCAATAAAATTGTTACACGTGGCACGCATAAGATTCGGTCCACTAAGATGCTGACACATGGTGACCGGTGATTGGCTGATGATGACATGGCGACACGTGGCACATTGACTCGGTATTGCAGCTGACATGGCGGACACATGGCAGGCACGTAGATGACACGTGGCACGCGGTAATGCGGTTGAATAGGAAGTTGACACGTGGCACGCGTATTGTCGGCACTATAATATTGTGACACGTGTCACGGTGCATGTTAGCATATCTTATGTGATTATGACACGTGGCATGGCGCACGTTAGCAAGTAAAATTTCTCAGATATTGACACGTGTCCCCGGCACAGGTTAGCATGTTGCAGCGCACGTTAGACGTCGTGACGCGGGAAGCGCGTCGTGATGCGCCGAATTACCAAAATGCCCTTTTGTGTCCTTTTTCACTATTTTGGCCCAAAATCACCTCCAGAATGTCCTGAAACTTTATTTATCTACAAAATAACACAAAACACATCAAAATATTCAGAAAACTCAAGAAACTATACAAAATATTAGGTTAAATGAGTAAGAAATAGTGATACATTTACCACTCATCACACCCCCAAACCTAACATTTTGCTAGTCCTCGAGACTTTTTCCCTGATTTCATAAGATAACATCTATTTTGTAAAATATTAATAATATTTAAATTATGAATTTTTATTTTTAGTTTTTATTACAACATTTTATTTATTTACTTTTATGTTTTGTAGTTAAAATTCCGATGGGGTAAAAGGTGAAACATTTAATATAATTATCTAGGTTAATCTCACTAAATTATAATATTTAAATTATAATTTAACCGGATTAATTAATGGCAGACTTTATTACCGCCTATATGGCTGGTCTAAATATAAATTACTTTACCGCCTATATGGTTGGTCTTTATGTGACAGATAATTACCGCCTATATGGCTGGTGTAGTTGGACTAAATGGATTACCGCCTATATGGCTCATTTTAAATGCTTAACATTATTAATTCCTGAGAAATGAGAACATAAAATAATTTATATATTATAATAAGTGAGATTCCTAGATAAGAAATATTAAATGTGGATCCTCTAACCCCAATATTTTATTTTTATTCTAAGAAAGTGATGAAACACAATATTAATAAGCTTAATAATTGATTTAATTATATAATGGGTAATTCTTTAGTTTGTTTAATGAGTCCTAAGCTTAATGCTTCTTGTAGCCTGATCACCAATAAGATTGATGTGGTAAACTTAAAATGAACTTGAAAAAGAGATTTTAGGTTCCAGCCTTTGATTTAATAGCTCACGATCTTCCTTGAGGATAGATAACCCTTTAATAGATTTCCTTACAGGATAGACATATACCTGTCGGGTGGGGGTAACAACATTTGGAACTTGATCTTAATTAATCCAGGTAATTTGGTTAACATAGACATATGGTTTAATTGGATTATACTAGGTATGTACAGCTGACCATCGACAGAGGCTTTTGCATAATTTCGTGTCCCAGGTTAGCAAACTGATTTATTACACATATATAAGAAAATCAATTCATCTTATGTGATTAGTGGTAAATGTATAACTATTTCTTACTCATTTAACCCAATATTTTATATAGTTTCTTGAGTTTTATGAATATTTTGATGTGTTTTATGTTATTTTGTAGATAAATAAAGTTTCAGGACATTCTAGAGGTGATTTTGGACCAAAACTGTGAAAAAGGACAAAAAGGGAAATTTGGTAATTTTGGCGCGTCGCGATGCGCAAGCCTTCGGCATCCCAAAGTCTAACGTGCGCCGCATTCTTCTAACCTGTGCCTGGGACACATGTCAAAATCTGAGAAATTTGACTTGCTAACATGTGATGTGCCACGTGTCATCATCACATAAGATCTGCTAACATGCACCGTGTCACGTGTCACAATCATATGGTGCCGACAATACGCGTGCCACGTGTCAGCTTCTTATTCGACTGCATAAACCATGTGACATGTGTAAGCCACGTGTCATCCATGCATCCGCCACGTGTCAGCCACGTCAGCATCCAACCGAGTCCATGTGCCATGTGTCGCCACGTCATCTACAACCAATCATCGTGTGCCACGTGTCATAATCTCAGTGGAGCGAATCATAACGCATGCCACATGTCAAAATTCTATTGTGCCGATAGAAACCACGTGCCACGTCAGCATGACAACATCCCACACGCATTTGACCAAGTCAACACGGCATCGCGTCGCGACGCAAGAAGGAATCACGCGTTGCAACGCGTGGCCGATCAGATGCTTATAAATTGACGCCATTTGTAGCTCATTTCTTTCGTGCTTTCCTTGGTATTTTTTCTCTGATTTCATATGATAGCATCTATTTTGTAAAATATTATTAATATTTAAATTATGAATTTTTATTTTTATTTTTTATTACAGCATTTTATTTATTTACTTTTATATTTTGTAGTTAAAATTCCGTTGGAGTAAAAGGTGAAACATTTAATATAATTATCTAGGTTAATCTCATTTAATTATAATATTTAAATAATAATTTAACCGAATTAATTAATGGCAGACTTTATTACCGCCTATATGGCTGGTCTTTATGTGACAGATAATTACCGCCTATATGGCTAATGTAGTTTGACTAAATGGATTACCGCCTATATGGCTGGTTTTAAATGTTTAACATTATTAATTCCTGAGAAAGCAGAACAGATTATAATTTATATATTATAATAAGTGAGATTCATAGATAAGAAATATTAAATGTGGATCCTCTAACCCAAGCATTTTATTTTTATTCTAGGAAATTGATGAAACACAATATTCACGTGCTTAATAATTGATTTAATTATATATTTGGGTAATTGACCGGTGCTTACACACGCGTATAACGCAAGCCCACGTATCGTTCAAGTAGTATAAAAAGTATCGATCCCACGAGGACTTAATACCTAATCTACTAATTTTATGAGGTCAAATGATTACTAGTATCTAACAGGTTGATTGATTGATTTGAAATGAAGAAGGTTTTGAATTTAAAAACAAGTAAATAAAATTGCTCGAATGTAGGTTTAAGAAAATTCAATATTAAAAACTATCTAGGGTTGTGATTTCTTCCAATATCATTTTAAAGATGAAGTGGTTATTTTATTTTTGTGTAATAAATCGGTTTACTAACCTGGAACACTAAATTATGCAAAAGCCTATGTCGATGGTCAGACGCAAATACCCAGTTTAACCCAATTGAACCATATGTCTATGTCAACCAAATTATCTGGATTCATTAAGTTTAAGTTCCAATTATGGCTACCCCCGCCCGACAGGTATATGTCTATCCTGTGAGGAAATCAATTAAAGGGTTATCTATCCTCAAGGAAGATCGTGGGCTATTAAGTCTAAGGCTGAAACCTAAAATTCCTTTGTCAAGTTTATTTTAGATTTACCACATCAATCTTATTAGTGGCCAATTAACAAGACGTATTAAGCTTAAGACTTAATAAGTAAACCTTTAAATTACCCAAACTATAATTAACCCCTTATAAACCGGTGATATTGGATTTCATGACAACCCAGATAACTGGCTTAGTTACGACACATATTTACGGGTAGTAAAAAAAACTTAAATAAAATAAAAGACATAAAGTAAAATACTGAAAATTAAATACTGAAAATTAAATGCTGAAAAGTAAATGCTGAAAAGTAAATGCTGAAATTAAATAATGAAAATTAAATGCTGAAAAGTAAATGCTGAAAAGTAAATTACTAAAAAGTAAATTGCTGAAAAGTAAATTGCTGCAAAGTAAATTGCTGAAAAGTAAATGCTGAAAAGTAAATAAAGTAAAATTACAATAAAAGAAAATGCTGAGGTAAAAAGATCCACTTTTATTACTTCTATTTTAGATATCTCCCTTAATATAATATATTAAATTTGCTCCACCAAATCCATTATTAATTGCTCCACTAATTGCTTATCATGTTTGGTGGTGATTTGATAATTTTTATTATTTATTTATTAATTTATTTTTTGCTTTGAAAATGATTGAAAATGACTTTAATAATTACACACAACACACTTCTGGATGGTTCATCAATTTCGGGCATGAAATCTTTAGAATTCAAAATTATTTTGTCTTTAAAAGTTGTAGATATTTAATTCTTCTTTAATCTGGAACTTGAATCAGCTCAATCCGATATCAGAGTAAAACGTTATGCCCAAAATACGATAGATGCGCAAAACTGAAATTTCCAAAACTGCACTTCGTTAAAACGCCCTTTCAAGTTTCCAATCTCCAAAATTAATATGTCAAGTCCAATTTTTGCCCTTATTTGACCCACATTTCGTCCTAAATGATTTCATTGTGTCCCAATATTATTTTATCTGCAAAATAAACTAAAACACATCAAAACATTCATCAAACCCGAGAAACTAAACAAAATATTAAGTAAAAGGGGCGGTAAATATTGATATATTTTCCGCTCTTCACACCCCCAAACCTAACATTTTGCTAGTCCTCGAGCAAAAAAACAAAAAAAAATACAAGAAACAATTAAAATTAAACTAAGCCACTTTCGTAGGGATCACGATTGCATTTAGCGTATGCAACAAGCCTTTAAACCTCTAGGTGTCCCTAGTGGACGAGTTGTAGTCTCGTGAGGGTTTACAACAATGATACCCACAAATATTTTACAAAAGTAAAAAAGTAGTGAAACTAATGGACACTGAAGCAAAAAGACAAGAGAAAAGTGAATAAAGAAGTTAGTGACTAATCAGGTGAAACTTCTACTCCAAGTTACTAGTTGTTTTCTTTCTTTCAAAATACTGAATAAGTAAATTCTCCGATTATATTTACCATTCTCCATATGCACAGCCGACAAAATATTAATCAACTCATTTTTGCCCACAACAGTCACAAGTGTAGTTGATAAGAGAGTAATATTTTTGTCCTAAAGTTTTAACAGAATTCACATCTTTTTGCAGCAATGGAATAATTTTTTTGATTTTTCTGATTTTTTTTTTATTTATATACAATATCTTCCATCTATGTAGCGAGTATTGGGTCGGTGGCTCCCAAACCAGTTGGCTTTAGGGCACCAGGTGTTAAGACACCCCTACGGACTTAATTACTCAGACTTCAGATATATATATTTTTGCATCATCCTTTATCCATGTAGCGAGCTTTGGGCCAGTGACTCCCAAACCAGTTGGCTTTAGGACACTAGGTGTTAAAACACCCTTACAGACTTAATAACTCGGATCTCAGACGTTTTTGTTTTTTTTTTTTACTCCATCACTTTATGAGATGCTTTCTCCAATTAAACTAGAGCACTAAATATTATAAACTTTTCAATTACAACTCATGTCTATATGTTACTATGCATGTTGATAATATCTGCTAACTGAGCATATGAAGATCCTTTTTTAGTCAGTATTATGGAGAATTCACAAATTAAATAATTCAAAAGGAAATAAACAAAAATTAACTTGTTCCGAATTAGGTTTGAGATACGTCTCAGGAGTGAAAACTCCTTACTCAGCTATTTCTTACCAATTTCACCTTTTTTAGTCAAAATAAAAACACAAAAACGCAAAATATTTTTGTAATTTTTGAAACAATTTCAATTTTTTTTTTTGTATTTTTCGGTAAATTTTGGACTAAAAATAAAAACAACACACAAACTAAAAACAAGGTACTGATCAACTAATTCCCTCCCCAAACCTAAATGAGACATCGTCCTCAATGTCTTAAACAGTAGAAGAAGAGTGTAGAAGATAGTACTTGGTTAGCTGAAATTCTACAGGAAATTAAAGGTTAAGATCCAGATTAATCCGACGCCTCTTACCACGATCGTCCTTAGACCAATTTATCTTTGAAAGGATAGGGTCAATTTGTGGTTCATAGGCTAAGATTTGGTCAATTAGATCCGGAGCAGTTCTGGCAGTGAAGATGAGTTCTTTTAAAGGTTTTGACACGAACCCATTTCTCCGGGCATCATCAAGAAACACACAAAGAAAATCATAAAATCCATCAATGTTAAACAGCCCAATGGTTTCTGGTGTATGTTCAAGTTCGCCCAAGATAGCACTATAAATTTTCCTCCAATGTACCCAAGCCACATGGCAAAGTAATAAAAGCATCAGCACGGTTAATCATTTCTACCAGTCGTTCAGACATACCTGGCACAATCGGTTCCTCTCCGTTTGATGGCTCAATAAGATTTGCTTCTGCCAAGGATTTTGGGATGATTCCCAAAACGTGACTGCCTTCTTCTTGTACGGCTTTTGAAACGATCCCATAAGTCCAAGATTGCCTCCGCCATATACTAAGTGCATATTCTTTGCAGCTAAGACTCGACCCAATTCTTATATTGCTTCTACGTATTGTGGTTTAGTACCAACACTACTACCGTAAAACACACAGATGTTTTCAACTCGTCTTCTTGAAGTGGCATCCATGTTTTACTCTGGATGTCTTCAAAAGTGCAATGATGAGTTGAATTTATAAAACCTAAAAAGGGTGAGTAATAATAGTACAAGTATCTTCCAAAGGACGATTATTAGTTAACAGTAAAATAAATCATGATAGTCAAAAAGGTCTGGATCTTGTCGGAGAAAATAAAAGAAAACAACAAAACAATTTACAATTATTAGGAAAAGACAAAGAGATATAATATGTAAAAGAAAAGTAGCGGCTTGATTGACGTCTATGCGTCAGGGGCAAGCTTCCCATCCAATTTTCTTATAAACTGGCAAACAGGGTCTTTTTGAGTCAGATTCCCAAGACTTAATTGTTGTCTTTCTTTTTGGAATTGTGTATGTAATTTGCGAATGGCTATGTGAACATACCCACTGGGATGCGTCTCAAGAGTTGAAGATATATCATCTAAAGACTTCTTACTCAAGCCATCCCTAATGAATTTAATTTTTTCTTCGCGATTATCAAACACTATTCCTAAAGAACGACAACGAGTATTGCAATTCCAGCGTGCACATTCGTAACAAACACCCATTTGCTTAGCTCTACATTTCTTTGCATAGGTGCTTCTTCCAAAACCAGGCAGATGTGAAATAAAAGAGTCAGAAGACTCACCTGCCAATCGAACTCGTGCTTCAATTACCCAACGAATGTCATTAGGAACACCATGGATTGTTAGTAGTCTCATACGTTCCAAGCGTGCTTTGTAGACTTTCATCAGAGAGTTTTGAGGGAGAGAAGGAAATTGCTTGTGAAGATTTGCGAGAACTTATTTCATCCTGAAATGTCTTAATCTGCAAAAACTAAACACACAAAATTTAAATCACACCAAATCACAATATATACAAAAATTGCATGGGTTGCCTCCCTGCAGGCGCTAAGTTTAAAGTCGTCAGCTAGACGTGACTGCTCGAACGTTTATGCTGGATCTAAAAGTGTGACACTTTCTTTTTATCGCTCAAATGATTCTCCCCAGTAGTGCTTAACATGCTTGTTTTTAACCTTGAAAGTTTTGTTGGAGTCAGGATCATGTATCTCAACAGCTCTGGTAAAACCTTGGTGATCACAAATGGACCTGACCACCGTGATTTTGGCTTCCATGGGAAGAATTTCACCCTTGATTTGTTTAACAATACCTTCTGCCTGGTTCCAGTTATATGCGCACTATCTTCTCATCTTGTCTCCTCTTGACCTTTTCTTTGTACAATTTGGCATCCTCAAAAGACTGATTGTGAAATTCCTCCAATTCGTTGAGCTGGTGGAACTTTTTCTCTTTTTTTTGCTTGTAGTGCAAGAATTAGCTTTTTCAGTGCACAAGACACTTTATCTTCACGCTCCATAGGCAATTGACATGTTTTAAGTTTATCAGTAGAACTTTGTATTGCATTGGAGTTCTGAATGGTACTGTGTATCACATTAAGTTTGAAACATTCATCGTTCTTTTCATCATCTGGGAAATTCATGGCCTTGAAAGCATTGAATGTTACTTCTTGGTTCTGTACCATCATGGTTAATTCTCCTCTTTGTACATCAATAATGGTTCGACTTGTAGCCAAGAATGGTCTCCCAATGATGATTGGCACGTCTGCGTCTTACTCCATATCAAGGACAATAAAATCTGCTGGGAAAATGAATTTTTCAACCTTGACCAGCACATCCTCAACTACGCCTCTTGGAAATACGAGCGTTCTATCAGTAAGTTGTAAAAAGACTGAAGTGGGCATTGTTTCTCCAATTTGCAGTTTCCTGAAAATAGAAAAAGACATCAAGTTAATACTTGCACTTAAATCACATAAAGCCTTACCAAAGTCATCTTCTCCTATGGTGCAAGGTACAGTGAAACTGCTAGGATCTTTCAACTTTGGAGGATGTTTTCTCTGAATGATGGCGCTGCATTCTTCTGTCAATGCTATTGTCTCGTAATCTCCCAATCTCCACTTTCGTGAAAGAATGTCTTTCATAAATTTGGCATAGCTGGGCATTTGTTCCAACGCTTCTGGAAATGGAATGTTGATATGCAGCTTTTTGAACACCTCCAGGAAACGAGCAAACTGCTTGTCCATTTTATTTTTCTGAAGACGCTGAGAAAAAGGTGGAGGTGGAGTGATCTGTTCTTTTTCCTTTGCTTTTTTTTCTTCCATCTGTGGAACTGCATCTTTTGGAACTTCCTCAATTGTTGCTTTGATTCCAACATCTTTATTGATCTCAGTACCGCTTTTTAAGGTAATAGCTTGACATTGCTCCTTCCCTCGGTTCCTTGGATTTGGTTCTGTGTTGCTGGGAAGATTACCTGGCGGTCTGTAACTCTGAGCATTGGCCAGTTGCCCGATTTGATTCTCCAGTGCTTTGATAGAGGCTGAATGGCTTTGATTCAATGCTACTTGATTTTGAACCATAGCTGTTAAAGCATCGTATTTTTCTTCTTGCTTCTTCAACTGGGCCAGCACTTCTATTATTCCTGGTTCTTTTTCATGCTCCTGGCCTTTGTTCTGTTGATGGAATCCAGGTGGTGGGTTGTTCATTTGCCCTGAATTGTTACTCCATGAAAAATTGGGATGATTCCTCCACCCTGGGTTGTAGGTGTTGGAATATGGATTATTTCCCTGTCTATTGAAATTGTTAACGTAGTTCACTATTTCTTTATGTTGAATTGGTTCTGGTGCTCATTCATATGGTGAACTTGTGGTTCCAGCGATGTTCACAACTTGCGTGCTAAGTGTTTCTAGACATTTGTATATCACATCCAACTTGGAATTTAGTGTTGTGTTGGCTCCAACTTCATAAATTCCTGCAATTCTTTGGATCATACTCCTTTCTGTTGGCCATAAAGAATTGTTGTTGGCCATTTCTTCAATTAAGTCCCAGGCCTGATCTTCTCATTTTGCCATCAAAGCTCCTCGAGCAGTAGCATCAATTGTGGTTCTCATTATTCCAGAAAGTCCATTGTAGAAGGTTTGGACTTGTAGCCACTTTGCGATCTCATGATGAGGACATTTCCGGAGTAAATCTTTGAATCTTTCCCAAGCTTCGCAAATGGATTCTAAATCTTGTTGTACAAAAGATGTGATGTCATTCCTCAACTTTACAGTTCTTGCATGTGGAAAGTACTTTGCAAGGAATTTTGTGGCTAGAATGTTCCAAGTTGTGATGGAACCTACTGGTAGTGAATGTAGCCAAGTTTTAGCTCTGTCTTTTAGGGAAAATGGAAAAACACGCAGTCTCATTGCTTCTTCAGCTGCTCAGTTGTAATTGAAAGTATCGCAAACTTCCAGGAAGTTGCTGATGTGGGAATTAGGATCTTCAGTTACATTCCCCTCAAACTGTACTGACTGCCGAATCATCTGGATGTATATTTTGATGTCACCTGCATTTGCTGGCAAGGGAGGAAGTACAATACAAGAAATGAGTCTGTCAACCACCGGAATGGTTCTTTCTCAAATGGGAATTGGTGGTGCAACGTTCAAAGGTTCAGGTTCCATGTTAATAATTGCTTCTTGGCCTTCTCATATTTCCCTTCCCAACTGTCTGATGGTTCTTTCAATTTTTGGTTCAAGCGATCGGAGTTCAAAGCTTCTAGTTCGTCTCATGTAGTTTCTGAGAACCTGAAACACAAGAAAACAAAAACAATAAGTAAAAAGAAATTAGATACAAGTAACGTATCTAACCCCAAAATTAATAGTGAGAGATAAATAAGTCCCCGGCAACGGCGCCAAAAACTTGACCGGTGCTTACACACGCGTATAACGCAAGCGCACGTATCGTTCAAGTAGTATAAAAAGTATCGATCCCACGAGGACTTAATACCTAATCTATTAATTTTATGAGGTCAAATGATTACTAGTATCTAACAGGTTGATTGATTGATTTGAAATGATGAAGGTTTTGAATTTAAAAACAAGTAAATAAAATTGCTCGAATGTAGGTTTAAGAAAATTCAATATTAAAAACTATCTAGGGTTGTGATTTCTTCCAATATCATTTTAAAGATGAAGTGGTTATTTTATTTTTGTGTAATAAATCGGTTTACTAACCTGGAACACTAAATTATGCAAAAGCCTATGTCGATGGTCAGACCCAAATACCCAGTTTAACCCAATTGAACCATATGTCTATGTCAACCAAATTATCTGGATTCATTAAGTTTAAGTTCCAATTATGGCTACCCCCGCCCGACAGGTATATGTCTATCCTAGGAGGAAATCAATTAAAGGGTTATCTATCCTCAAGGAAGATCGTGGGCTATTAAGTCTAAGGCTGAAACCTAAAATTCCTTTGTCAATTTATTTTAGATTTACCACATCAATCTTATTAGTGGCCCATTAACAAGACGCATTAAGCTTAAGACTTAATAAGTAAACCTTTAAATTACCCAAACTATAATTTAACCCCTTATAAACCGGTGATATTGGATTTCATCACAACCCCAATGATAACTGGCTTAGTTACGACACATATTTACGGGTAGTAAAAACAACTTAATAAAATAAAAGACATAAAGTAAAATACTGAAAATTAAATACTGAAAATTAAATTCTGAAAAGTAATGCTGAAAAGTAAATACTGAAAATTAAATACTGATATTAAATGCGGAAAAGTAAATGCTAAAGTAAAATTACTGAAAAGTAAATTGCTGAAAAGTAAATTGCTGAAAAGTAAATTGCTGAAAAGTAAATAAAGTAAAATTACAATAAAATGAAAATTTTGAGGTAAAAGTGTTGGTGTCTATTATATGTCCCAAGAAAGATTAAGCATATGAAATACAACATGAATATATATTAAAAGATGAAGTATGGCGGAATCATACTTACAAAGCTTTTGTGATGAGAAGTGATGAAGAAAATCTTTGAATCTCCAAGCTTCAAGTTTCGGCCAAGGGAGGAAGAAGAGTTGAAGCTCCAAGCTTTGTGTATTCCAAGCTCTTTGATGGTTTCACTATCACCTCCTTTGATCCTTCAATGTGCTAGCAAATGGAGAAAAGAAAATCAAATCTTCTTTGCCCTAATGGAAGTCACGGCATTGTGAGAGAGAGAGGAGAGTTGTATTGATCTTTGTTACAAAAATCAATTTATATTTATGCCATAATATTTATTAAATTAATAATAAACTTATGACACAAATCATGCAATGGCTTAGAGTGTCAAACACTCAACTCCATGCAAAACCATTGAGTGTATTGTACACTATCACCATGCAATGTATTAACAATTAAATAATGCATATAATGACATGTGTCATGTGGGCCCCACACGTTTCCAAATGAAGTGGGCCCACGTGCACTCACGCGTTCGGGTTCGATATTTCCGAAATACCGAACTTACGTCGCGACGTTAATTAAATCGAATTTAAATAAATAATTGCGCCTAGCGAAATTATTATTTACGTCGCTAACGAATTAATTCTAAATTAACTCGTTTGCCCGAATTAAAATCTAATTTTAATTTCGCGTCGAAATCGAATTTCGATTATTATATCGAATATAATAATTTTATCGATTAATTCTAAATTAATCGTTCTCTCTCTAAATAAGGCACTTTATCCAAGATAAAGTTTCTCCGCAATTAATCCAAGATTAATTAAGTCCGAATCAAATATCATAGGTGAATCTTCAGGAAGCGACCCAAGAGATCTCCGGATATGTTGGCAGTAAATACGGTCGTCGGATAATCCGAACACGTACGTACCTCGTACTACGTTCTTACCGATTCACAAGACAAGGTTGGCTTCTAGCAAAGCGCCATGCCTACCCAATTCTCCAGAAATATTCTTACTGGAATATTAGATCTATATCAAGCGTAGTATACCGTAGTATTGCGTACATCGATCCAGTATCGGACGATCACATGTTAGGCCTGGGGCTGGAAATGTGTCTGCCCCGTACGAAACATATATCGGACATCAAGCAACTAGTCTCTTTAAATCGGACAATCCTGACCTGGTCATATTGTCCCGACGGTTGCAACCTTTTATAGAGTACTAGTTCTGTGTCCTGCGTGATCATCACCTCCATATGTCTGAAGTGATACTTCCATCTCGACATCACATCCAGTACACTACGATTCTCGATAAACCCAGAAGAGGTGTACACAGAACCGGTTAAGGTCCCCAACCACAAAACCAAAGTTTACCGATCATCGCAAGTACTAGCGATGTAAGTCTCAGGTTAAGACCATATACACCTACCCTGATGCGGCCTCCCATAGACACGCAGACATACTACCAATGGGATTCCACTGGGTCTATCCAGAGCGAAGCTGTTTTCCGTACCATCGGTAAAACACAACCTCCTATCGCACTTGCATAAGTATCCAATATTAAATATATGAGAATATGTCCCTCACAAGTGCACAAGTGTGCATCACAACGTGCAGTACTCTATTCCGCATTATCGATGTCCGATCTCGATAATACTCCGACTAGGGATATTTAATGATTAAACCTTTATGGATTGATACTGTCTCATATCATCTCAATCCGGTATTAATCATATGGACTTTCGCCATTTATATATCAAAGTAAATAATATTACAAAACGGCAAAAGGCAATTTCATTATCACATAGTTAATTTTGTACAATAATACAATATCATTTACAAACAGTGACGCTATGGGACATAATGTCTAACAATCTCCCACTTGGCCTATAGCCAGTCACTCAAGCATCTAATACCCGAACTATGTATGTGTCGTTCAAAAACTTGCTGAAGAACAGCCTTCGTCAGCGGATCTGCAATGTTGTCATCTGATGTGACCTTCTCGACCTTTACATCGCCACGATGTATAATCTCCCGAATCAGATGGTAACGTCGAAGAACATGCTTGGACCGTTGATGAGACCTTGGTTCCTTAGCCTGTGCTATAGCCCCGTTATTGTCACAATACAATGGAACGGGCTCAGCTGCTAACGGAACTACTCCTAATCCGATTAGGAACTTTCGGATCCAAACTGCCTCCTTTGCTGCTTCAGATGCAGCGATGTACTCCGCTTCTGTTGTTGAATCGGCAACAGTATCTTGCTTGGAAGATTTCCAGCTCACTGCTCCGTTATTCAAACAAAAAATGTACCCGGATTGCGACTTGTAGTCATCCTTGTCGGTTTGGAAACTTGCATCGGTATACCCAGATACCGCAAGTTCTCCTCCTCCATAAATTAAGAAAGCATCCTTAGTTCGTTTAAGATACTTAAGGATATTCTTAACTGCTATCCAGTGACCTTCACCTGGATCGGCCTGATAGCGACTGCACATGCTCAAAGCATATGAGACATCAGGTCGTGTACATATCATGGCATACATGATCGATCCGACTGCCGAGGCGAACGGTATCCGACTCATGTTGTCTCTCTCTTCCTGAGTCTTAGGACACATGTCCTTAGACAGAGAGGTACCACGTACCATCGGAACCAATCCCCTCTTGGATTGTTCCATGTTGAATCGCTTCAACACTTTATCAATGTGTACTCTGGGAGAGTCCAAGCAGCTTTCTAGATCTATCCCGGTAGATCTTTATTCCAAGAATAAAGGCTGCTTCTCCCAGATCTTTCATGGAGAATTTTAATGAAAGCCAAGCTTTCACCGACGTTAGCATGGGAATGTCATTGCCTATAAGCAATACGTCGTCGACATAAAGGACAATAAAAGTAAGTGCTCTCCCACTAACCTTCTTGTATACACAAGGGTCATCTGCGTTTTGCACGAAATCATATTCTTTTATGATCTCATCAAAACGCTGATTCCATGACCGTGATGCTTGCTTCAATCCATAAATGGATCGATTTAACTTACAAACCTTGTTTGCAAGTCTAGGTACGATAAAACCGTCAGGCTGTTGCATATAAACATCCTCCAAAAGGTTTCCGTTAAGGAAAGCGGTTTTAACGTCCATCTGCCATATCTCGTAATCGAAATATGCAGCTATTGCAAGCATTATCCGAATGGATTTAATCATGGCAACGGGTGAGAAGGTTTCGTCATAATCAATACCATATTGTTGACGATACCCCTTCGCTACAAGCCTAGCTTTGTACGTTTGTACGTTGCCATCCATGTCGGTCTTCTTCTTGAAGATCCATCTGCATCCAATAGGCTTTACGCCTTCTGGTGCATCAACCAGTGTCCAAACTTGGTTGGCGTACATGGAATCCATCTCGGACTTCATGGCTTCTTGCCATAAAGCGGAATCGATATTTTGTATCGCTTCCTCATACGTAGCCGGCTCATTATCCTCAATAAGATTAATATCTACATGAGGTGAGATCAGGAACCCATACCTCTCAGGTACTGTTCTGACTCTCTCCGACCTACGCGGTCCTTGTGTATGTGAAGTTTGTGGTACAGACTCATCCCGGACGGTCTGTTCTTGTTCCGTCGTTGATTCATTGCCAGGAACAGTATCACTACGATCTTCATCGAGTTCTACTTTCCTCCCACTTACCACTGCATTTATAAAATCCTTCTCAAGAAAAATGCTTGTAGAGCAACAAATACTTTGTTCTCTTGTGGGTGATAGAAGTAATATCCTTTGGTTTCCCTAGGATATCCTACGAAAAGGCATTTATCAGATTTGGGTTCAAGTTTGGTACCTTCCAAACGTTTAACATATGCCCAGCATCCCCAAATCTTCAGGAAAGAGAAACCTGGTTTCCTTCCTGTCCATATTTCATATGGAGTCTGTTCAACAGACTTCGACGGTACCTTATTCAAAATAAGTATAGCACTGTTTAATGCGTATCCCCAGAAGGATATTGGTAGCTCAGCGCGATCATCATTGACCTTACCATGTCTAACAAGGTGCGGTTTCTCCGTTCGGACACACCGTTTAATTGCGGTGTTCCAGGAGGAGTCCACTGTGAAAGAATACCATATTCTTTCAAGTAATCTTGAAACTCATAACTTAAGTATTCGCCACCACGGTCTGACCGTAATGTCTTAATACTCTTCCCTGTTTGTTTCTCCACTTCGTGTCGAAACTCTTTGAATTTCTCAAAAGTTTCCGACTTGTGTCTCATAAGATACACATAACCGTAACGAGATGCATCATCTGTGAAGGTTACGAAGTAGTGAAATCCACCTCTAGCCTGGCTAGACATGGGCCCGCATACGTCAGTATGAACGAGAGCCAACAGTTCTGTGGCACGTTCACCTTTACCGCTAAAAGGTGATTTAGGCATTTTGCCTAAAAGACAAGATTCGCAGACGTCATATGAATTGGGATCAAATTCGTCCAAGTACCCACTCTTCGAAAGTGTGGATATGCGAGTCTTGTTGATGTGTCCTAGACGACAATGCCACATATAAGCTTCATCTTTTAGATTACTTCTTTTGAGCCTTTTGTTTGTCATTTTAGGAGATTCATTTATATTCAAAATATAAAGACCGTTATTTGCAACAGCTGTGCAAATTTCTGCATCATTTTTATATAAATAACACCCAGTGTTTCTAAATACAAAGTGTAACCCTGCTGGGTTAACAAGGATACAGATATAATATTCCTAGTTAAACTAGGTACAAAATAACAGTTCAAAAGTTTAAGTACATGCCCTGAGGGCAGTTCTAAAACAAAAGTCCCTACGGCCAAAACAGCAACAGGTGTTCCGTTTCCGACCCGTAGATCCATCTCCCCTGACGCCAGCACCCTGCTATCCTGCAGATCCTGCACATCAGTACAAATATGAGCACCACAACCAGAATCAAAAATCCAATTTTTAAAACTAGAAGTATTCATATTTATCTCAATAACAAACATACCAGAGGCGATAGCCTTGCCAGCCTTGATATCCTCCCTCTGCCCTTTGCCCATTCGGCAGTCACGTTTCCAGTGACCCCTCTTGCCGCAGTTGAGGCAGATGTCGCGAGATTTGTCCTTTGGCTTCCTAGAAGCCACTGTCAACTTGCCTTTGCCCTTGTTCTTGAACTTCTTCTTCCTCGCACCTCCAATTGCCTTGGGCCCAGCCCTTGGCGCATGAGAGGTCGATGCATAATGCGCCTCGCGCTTGCTCCCCTTTAGGAGTTCCTTTTCGGACTCCTTCAGCACGGACAACAACTCTCCAAGAGTGTCGTCAGTGTCCATCAACTTATAGTTGATGATGATTTGTTCCAAGTATCGGGTAGCGATTGTAATAGCATATCAATCGTCAGCTCTGCCTCCAAGACAATGCCCATCTTGGCTAACTCATCTATGTCAGCGATCATTTGAGTCCCGTGGGCCTCAACTGATGCGCCGTCTGTCATCCGGGAGCGGAAGAGTTTCCTTACTAGCTCGTACCTCTCCATCCGCTTGTTGGTGCGGTGGAGATCACGCAATCTTGCCATCATGTTATAGGGATCCAAGTCCCTGTTCTGGCGTCTGAAATGCTGGGTCATTGCAGCTAGCATAACTGACTGAGCTTGGTCACAATCGTCACTATGAGTCTTCCATAACTCTAGCTCCAGTGGCTCAGTGGGTTTAGGCGGGAGAGGTCTCTGAATAGTATACAGTACCCTCTCAGCCCCAAGCACTATCTTGAGGTTCATTTCCCAGTCGGCAAAGTTTGTCCCTTTGAAGACATTATCGCCCATGATTATGTCGCGGACATTACCCTTGCCAGTCATCTTGACAACTATAGTCCAACTATAAAGTCAACGATGTTATGGGTACAGTCAAACTGTTACAAGCAAAATAACAATATATTAGTCCAACTAATTATTAAAATATTGACGAAATAATTTTGAAAGACGCGTAAGGCTAAGTATCTGAACGAAATTGCAAATTCAATAATAGCCTCCCACTATTTTCTTCAAGTCTCTAACCCTCTGTAGAGAACTCGGGAAATCGAATTTCCTAGTGGGCTAGGATCCCGTTAAATAACACACAACCTTGACTTTGGCCAATAAAAGCTGTATGCTATTTAACTTAGGTAGATCTCTATGATCAATTGGATCTCATCCAATTCCTAGATCCGGTTAGGTGGACATCCAAGTCCAAAACATATGTATAATGTCAATGTATCCATTACATTTTCCTAACCCTATCCTCCGAATCATCTAGGCCTTGGCTTTGGCCAAAAACAAACCTAATGATTCCAGTTAAGCGGGACCCATTGACGAGGAAAGTTTCGTAATCAATGTCGTTGGACAAAAAGTGATCTTGACTTTGGCCAATAAAAATCACGATTTGGACAAGACACCGATATGCAACAAAACTCTCATGATTCAAGTACATCCTTGATTGACAAAGGTCTTGACTTTGGTCAAAAACAAACCAATGCCAACTTCGGATCTTGAACAAGAATCATTCAATGGAAGGATATTTGCTTAATATAAATTGAGGGATTTTTCGCGTAATTGGCAACCAATTTATTTATCTTTGTTAGGTCTCATCATCATACACCCTTAAGCATGCTTCTAAAACATCATAAAGCGCGTAAAGTAAATTAATAGTGATATGCGGATGGATATATAAACAACTTGTTCCTAGAACAAATCACTCCCTTTCCTCTCCCCGCTAGCACTATTCTACTCTTACCCAATTACATAATACAATAAGAGAAACCTCATTTACATTGAGGGGAATTAGGTGAGAAGAGAATACAAAGAGATAAAGAGATAAGGCTGGACACGCAGGTCCAATTTATTAATTCCAAATTTACAATAATTTCTAAAATTACCATTTCCCTTCTAATATCCATCCGATATACACTATTCATTCATCACATACATATATTTTCAAACAAGACATGCTTTTTACAACCAATCTAATCCATTAATTAGTCTATGTTTAAGTGATCATTCAATGTTCAAACAACGGTTTGATTTTGCGCGAGTCCAACTCGATTGAGAATAAGTACATAAGGTACGAATTCGCGAATTATATCGAACTACTTATTAAATCTAATTTAATTCGTATTCAATACTAATTCAATTATTTAATTCCAAATTAAATGTTTACACTTTTAATGTGCTTTAAAGACTTAGATTCTAAATCTAATCCTATTGGGTCTCAAAGCCCAACTAACATCCAATGTTAAATTTAATTCAAGTCAAATGGGCTTTCAATTGATTTATTAAGGCTTGGGCTTTGGTCAATGTGGGTCAAACCCAATTACCAAGCCCAAATAAGGAATCACCCTTAAATGCCATAAAACCAATTTTAAGCCCATAAGGCCCAATTAATTTTTAAAGCCCATTATATTATATTTGGACTTAATGGAGTGATTTAGGCCCAAATTGGATCCAATCCTTTTGGCCCAAATCTACTTGGTCCACCCAAGCCCATTATGCCCAAATACAATATTAAAAGCCCAATTCACCAATTAAGCCCATTAATTAAATTTTAATATTCCAAATTAAAGTCCAATTAATTAAAGTGTAAAACCAAGATTAATATATTAAACCAATATTTCAAAAATACCCATTTAATTTATTAATCATCTATTGTTCAAAACATATGTCCAACATTAATTTGAACAAAAATCAAGTCCATTTTCATGTCCATTATCATTCGGCCAAGTGAGAATTTTTGTGTCGATTTGTTTTTCAATCCGATTGAATTACTAATCTACGTCCCGTATACGTTTTAAGTCATCCAATGATCTTGTACACAAAAATTCCAATACATCCAATGTTCATACCCATTCGGCCAAGGTTACATTTTTGGGGAAAAATCATCCAATGCATTTTTCTCAAAATTGATTCCATATAACATCATTCTATATACATGTAAGCATACTCATTAATCAAATTTCACAAGAACATGCTTCAATCAATTTTACCCAAATATTAACCTAAAGTATTTCATGCTTAACCATGGCTCCATGATACCATTGTTGGTTTCTATTATATGTCCCAAGGAAAGATTAAGCATATAAAATACAACAATGAATATATATTAAAAGATGAAGTATGGCGGAATCATACTTACAAAGCTTTTGTGATGAGAAGTGATGAAGAAAATCTTTGAATCTCCAAGCTTCAAGTTTCGGCCAAGGGAGGAAGAAGAGTGAAGCTCCAAGCTTTGTGTATTCCAAGCTCTTTGATGGTTTCCCTATCACCTCCTTTGATCCTTCAATGTGCTAGCAAATGGAGAAAAGAAAATCAAATCTTCTTTGCCCTAATGGAAGTCACGGCATTGTGAGAGAGAGAGGAGAGTTGTATTGATCTTTGTTAAAAAAATCAATTTATATTTATGCCATAATATTTATTAAATTAATAATAAACTTATGACACAAATCATGCAATGGCTTAGAGTGTCAAACACTCAAACTCCATGCAAAACCATTGAGTGTATTGTACACTATCACCATGCAATGTATTAACAATTAAATAATGCATATAATGACATGTGTCATGTGGGCCCCACACGTTTCCAAATGAAAGTGGGCCCACGTGCACTCACGCGTTCGGGTTCGATATTTCCGAAATACCGAACTTACGTCGCGACGTTAATTAAATCGAATTTAAATAAATAATTGCGCCTAGCGAAATTATTATTTACGTCGCTAACGAATTAATTCTAAATTAACTCGTTTGCCCGAATTAAAATCTAATTTTAATTTCGCGTCGAAATCGAATTTCGATTATTATATCGAATATAATAATTTTATCGATTAATTCTAAATTAATCGTTCTCTCTCTAAATAAGGCACTTTATCCAAGATAAAGTTTCTCCGCAATTAATCCAAGATTAATTAAGTCCGAATCAAATATCATAGGTGAATCTTCAGGAAGCGACCCAAGAGATCTCCGGATATGTTGGCAGTAAATACGGTCGTCGGATAATCCGAACACGTACGTACCTCGTACTACGTTCTTACCGATTCACAAGACAAGGTTGGCTTCTAGCAAAGCGCCATGCCTACCCAATTCTCCAGAAATATTCTTACTGGAATATTAGATCTATATCAAGCGTAGTATACCGTAGTATTGCGTACATCGATCCAGTATCGGACGATCACATGTTAGGCCTGGGGCTGGAAATGTGTCTGCCCCGTACGAAACATATATCGGACATCAAGCAACTAGTCTCTTTAAATCGGACAATCCTGACCTGGTCATATTGTCCCGACGGTTGCAACCTTTTATAGAGTACTAGTTCTGTGTCCTGCGTGATCATCACCTCCATATGTCTGAAGTGATACTTCCATCTCGACATCACATCCAGTACACTACGATTCTCGATAAACCCAGAAGAGGTGTACACAGAACCGGTTAAGGTCCCCAACCACCAAAACCAAAGTTTACCGATTGTCGCAAGTACTAGCGATGTAAGTCTCAGGTTAAGACCATATACACCTACCCTGATGCGGCCTCCCATAGACACGCAGACATACTACCAATGGGATTCCGCGGGGTCTATCCAGAGCGAAGCTGTTTTCCGTACCATCGGTAAAACACAACCTCCTATCGCACTTGCATAAGTATCCAATACTTAAATATATGAAACTATGCCGTTGTGCCCTCACAACGTGCACAAGCGCAATACTAGTCTATTCCGCATTATCGATGTCCGATCTCGATAATACTCCGACTAGGGATATTTAATGATTAAACCTTTATGGATTGATACTGTCTCATATCATCTCAATCCGGTATTAATCATATGGACTTTCGCCATTTATATATCAAAGTAAATAATATTACAAAACGGCAAAAGGCAATTTCATTATCACAGTTAATTTTGTACAATAATACAATATCATTTACAAACAGTGACGCTATGGGACATAATGTCTAACAAAAAGATCCACTTTTATTACTCTATTCAATACTCCCTTAATATAAATTATTAACTTTGGCATGATAATTACCAACAGCCATTATAGCGGTATCCAGATTAAGTCAAATTACTAATTAATTACCAACCGATCAATCAGCGGTATCCAGTTTACTCAGGTAAAAACCAATTTAAATAATTATCAACCGACCAAATATAGCGGTATCCTCGTTAAGTCAGTTTTAACTAGTTTATATATTATAATTAAGGTGGATAATCTAAATATTAGTAAAAAAGTTTTACACTTTTACCCCACAAAGGGAGTTCCTCCTCATTACTGAAAAATAAAAACTGAAATTAAAGAAAGAAAAGTATTGTGCGTAAAAGTAAATTGCGGAAAGTAAAAACAGAAAGAAAAGAAAAGAAAGTGCGAAGCGAAAATTATTACGAAAAGCTGTAATAAATAAATACAATCTTCTTGATTTCTTAGGAATTCCTTAGAAGAAAGTATGAATTTTACAAATGAAATGGCTTGGTATTTATAGGCAAAATTTTGCCTCCATCAAATCATCCACCAAATCCATTATTAATTGCTCCACTAATTGCTCCACCAAATCCATTATTAATTGCTCCACTAATTGTTTATCATGTTTGGTGGTGATTTGATAATTTTTATTATTTATTTATTAATTTATTTTTTGCTTTGAAAATGATTGAAAATGACTTTAATAATTACACACAACACACTTATGGATGGTTCATTAATTTCGGGCATGAAATATTTAGAATTCGAAATTGTTTTGTCTTTCAAAGTTGTAGCTATTTGATTCTTCTTTTATCTGAAACTTTAATCAGCTCAATCCGATATCGGAGTAAAACGTTATGCCCAAAATACGATAGATGCGCAAAACTGAAATTTCCAAAACTGCACTTCGTTAAAACGCCCTTTCAAGTTTCCAATCTCCAAAATTAATATGTCAAGTCCAATTTTTGCCCTTATTTGACCCACATTTCATCCTAATGATTTCATTGTGTCCCAATATTATTTTATCTGCAAAATAAACTAAAACACATCAAAACGTTCATCAAACCCGAGAAACTAAACAAAATATTAAGTAAAAGGGGCCGTAAATATTGATATATTTTCCGCTCATCAGTAATTCTTTAGTTTTTTTAATGAGTCTTAAGCTTAACGCTTCTTGTTGTCTGATCACCAATAAGATTGATGTGGTAAACTTAAAATGAACTTGACGAAGGGATTTTAGGTTTCAGCCTTAGATTCAATAGCTCACGATATTCCTTGAGGATAAATAACCCTTTAATAGATTTCCTTACAGGATAGACATATACCTGTCGGGCGGGGGTAGCCATAATTGGAACTTAATCTTAATGAATCTAGGTAATTTGGTTAACATAGACATATGGTTTAATTGGATTATACTGGGTATGTGCAGCTGACCATCGATAGAGGTTTTTGCATAATTTCGTGTTCCAGGTTAGCAAACTGATTTATTACAAATATATAAGAGAATCAATTTATCTTTATAATAATATTGTGTGGAGTCACAACCCTAGATCTTTGAGTCTTTTGTTATTTCCCTTAGTACTTTCTTTTATGTCTTTTATTTATCAAATCAATATTCAACAAACCAAAAGCAATCATTCTCTTCTCCCTATAATTAGATACCTGTAAATAAATAGTATCAACAATTAATAACAACAGTAGGAATTAAGTCCTCGTGGGATTGATTTTTGTATACTACTTGAACGATATGTACGCTTGCGTTATACATGTGTGTTTACGCCGGTCAAGTTTTTGGCGCCTCAGGGACTTATTTTTCTTGAGTTATTAATTTTGAAGTTATCTAATTTACTTGTATCTGATTTTCTTTATTTTTATCTGTAATTTTTATTTCTTTCTTTTGTTTTCAGGTGGTTGAAAAATGGAACATTATTGGGAGATTGAGAGATCACGAGCTTTACTAGAAGAAGATACACCCCAATTCAGGGAGCAGCAGTCCGTTTTCTGAGGCCTGTTGTACAACCCAACAATTATCACTGGATGTCAGAACCAAACAACTACATTTTGCTTATCAGAACACAATTGGGAGATGTGTGATATGCGAAGGTAACCACCCGAGCGATCAATGCATACATGTCAGAGTGGCAGAATTATCTGAATCATTCAAGGTAAGAAGAGCCAACATATTTCATAGAACCATATCTTCCATCTTATCCACCATATACCTACAATTTTCATCAAGAACCAGAACCATCAGAGGAATATCAGATGGTTGACATGCTCAAATATTGGTTCAAGAAACAAGACGAAAAGTTGGATACAATGCTTGAAACATACCAGAATCAACTCGAAAGTATTCAAAGACAATCAGAATCCATTCAGAGACTGACAGAACAAACGAGACAATTAACAGAAAATCAGAGTTACATACCTCAAGGAGCATTTTCAGATGACACTGAAGAAGCTTTCGAGTACCAAACATTTCATGATGACACTTTAGAAGAGGAAGAGGCTGAGCAGTATCAGGAACCAGAGGTATCAGTTCAAGAATCTGAACCGGCAAAGTCTCGATTTGAGTTTTATTATTCGGACTATAACGAGGATGAAGAAGCAGAGTTGTTTGTGCCAACTAGAATTGAGGATGGAACTCTGTATCCTCAAAATGAAGATCTTGGAGATTGTATTGCACTAATGTTTGAAGAAGATCTACCTGAACCATTCAATTCAGTCATATCAGAGGATGAAGACCTAAATTCAGACATATCTTTACATCCTCAAATTGACACTTATGGAGCATGTATTTCACAGATGACAGATAAAGAATTAAATGCAGAAATTCTAAAATATATATGTGAAGAAAAGGTGGCGATAGAATTAGAGCAAATGGAGGAGCAAATTTCAAACCTTATTGAAGATCCAGTGCATTCAAAAGAAACATCACTATTTTGGGAGTACAAATCAAAGATATCACCCAGAAGCTTGCTCGGAATGGAACTTCCATTCAAAGTCAAGCACCATACGAGACCTCCTGATTTTCTTTCTTTATTTTAAGGAACCATTGGAACAACAAAGATCAAAAAGGTGGCACCAGCACTGAATGAGACAAAATTCTTTTTGCCCCTTTATCGTTGGAAGAGACCCTTCAAAAGCAACACACACATGATTGTCTTTAATCGGACATCCAAAACGACGTTGAAACCTCCTTGACAGATAGATTCCAGTCACGTCGGGCTGAAGACAAAAAATTTAACGCTAGCAGGGAGGCAACCCATGCACTTTGTTGTAATTTCTTTTTTTATATTTTGTGTATACATGTTGTAGAGTTTTTAATTTTGTGTGTTATTTTTGTAGGGAAAAGCACAAATGGAGCATTTTAAGACAGACGGAATGGTGTTTGGCAATCACAAAGAAGAGAGCTAATTCATTTGTGATGGCTGAGTAAAGAATTAATTCTTGAGACGCATCCTTATGAATTTATACTAAGCTAGTGGCGTATTGAGTACACAATTTCGTTGCCTTAATAATTTCTTTGATTTCCTTTTCTATTTTTATTTCCTTTATTTTCGCCGACAAGATCTAAACTTTTTTTAAACTTTTCACGATTTATTCTAACGTTCATCTAATAATTGTCATTTGGCAGGTACCAGTGCTACTATTACTCACCCATTTTCAGGTTCTATAAATTCAACTATACATTTCTCTTCGACACATCCAGATATACATCCAAATAAGAGAGTGAAAATGGAAACATCTTCACAGCAGCGAGTCAATCGAATTTGTTTTTTTTGTGGATCCAACTCTGGTAATAAACCAAAGTTCATTGAGGCTGCAAAGGAATTGGGGAGAGTTATAGCAGAACGAAATATGCACCTAGTATATGGCGGTGGCAATCTTGGATTGATGTGAAGCATTTCAGAAGCCGTTCGAGAGGATGGCGGTCACGTTTTGGGAATCATTCCAAAAACTTTGGCGGACGAACATATAATCGGAAAAACAAATGGAGATGAACGTATTGTCTCGGGGATGTCTTAACAACTCCTTGAAATGGTTAATACTCTTGATGCGTTTATTGCTTTACCAGATGGGCTCGGAAGGTTTGAAGAGATATTCACAGTCGCATCATGGGCGCATTTGAACATTCATTAGAAGCCCATTGGATTACTCAACATTGAACATTTTTTCGATTTTCTGTTTGTATTTCATGCGGAAGCCAAAAGACATGAGTTCGTCACAAAATCAGTACATGATATTTTCCTGACTGCAACAAAAGCCAAAGAATTAATTGACCAAATCTTAGCCTTTGAACCAAAAATCGACCTCATTCTTTCCAAGTTGAACTGGTCAGATAGCGATCGTGGTAAGAAGCGTAAATTGGACATAGATCTTAATCGGTAATTTTTCCTGTAGAATTTCAGCTAACCAGGTATTATCTTCTAAACTCTTCTTCTACTATTTAAGACATTGGGGACAATGACTCATTTAGGTTTGGGGGAGGGAATTAGTTGATTAATTTCTTGTTTTTAGTTTTTGTGTTGTTTTTATTTTTAGTCCAAAATTTTTCGAAAAATACAAAAAAAATTGAAAATTTTTACAAAAATCAAAAAATATTTTGTGTTTTTGTGTTTTTAATTTGATTAATCGGGTGAAATTGGTGAGAAATAGTTGTGTAAGGAGTTCCCACTCCTGATACGTATCTCAAACCTATTTTCGGAACTAGTTAATTTTTGTTTATCAAATCCAATAATTGCCCTTATTTGACCCATATTTCATCCTAAATGATTTCATTGAGACCCGATATTATTTTATCTGCAAAATAAACTAAAAAACATCAAAACATTCATCAAACCGAGAAACTAAACAAAATATTAAGTTAAAGGGGCGTTAAATATTGATATATTTTCCGCTCATCACACCCCCAACCCTAACATTTTGCTAGTCCTCGAGCAAAACAACAAAATAAAATTAAAATTAAACTAAGCCACTTTCGTAGGGATCACGGTTGCATTTAGCATATGCAACAAGCCTTTAAACCCCTAGGTGTCCCTAGTGGACGAGTTGTAGTCTCGTGAGGGTTTACAGCAATGATACCCACAAACATTTTATAAAAGTAAAAAGGTAGTGAAACTAATGCAAACAAAAAGCAAAAAGACAAGCGAAAAGAGAATAAAGATGTTAGTGACTAATCAGGTGAAACTTTTACTCCAAGTTACTAGTTGTTTTGTTTCATTCTAAATTACCGAATAAGTAAATTCTCCGATTATTTTTTACCATTCTCCATATACACAGCCAACAAAATATTAAACAACTCATTTTTGCCCACAACAGTCATAAGTGCAGTTGATAAGAGAGTAATATTTTTGTCCTAAAGTTCTATCAGATTTCACACCTTTTGTAGCAATTGAATAATTTTTCTCATTTTTTCTGATTTTTTCTTTGATTTTTCTCTATTTTTATTTATATACAATATCTTCATCTATGTAACGAGTATTGGGTCGGTGGCTCCCAAACCAGTTGGCTTTAGGGCACCAGGTGTTAAGACACCCCTACGGACTTAATTACTCAGACTTTAAATATATATATTTTTACAGCATCTTCGATCCATGTAACGAGCTTTGGGCCAGAGACTCCCAAACCAGTTGGTTTTAGGGCACTAGGTGTTAAAACACCCTTACAGACTTAATAACTCGGATCTCGGATTTTTTTTTTTTTTTATAAACCATTGCTTTTTGAGATGTTTCTTCCAATTAAACTAGAGTACTGAATATTACAAACTTTTCAATTTTAGCTCATGTCCGTATGTTACCATGTATGTTGATAATATCTGTCAACTGAGCATATGAAGATTCATTTTAGTCAATTTTATGGAGAATTTACAAATTAAATAATTCAAAAGGAAATAAATAAAAATTAACTTTTTCGAAATAGGTTTGAAACCTGATTAGCTGAGACATTGTCCCCAATGTCTTAAACAGTAAAAGGAGAGTTAAGAAGGTTGTACCTGGTTAGCTGAAAATCTACAGGAAATTAAAGGTTAAGATCCAGATTAATCCTACGCCTCTTACCACGATCGTCCTCGACCAATTTATCTTTGAAAGGATAGGGTCAACTTGTGGTTCATAGGCTATGAGTTGGTCTATTAGATCTGAAGCAGTTCTGGCAGTGAAGAGGAGTTCTTTCATAGGTTTTGACACGAACCCATTTCTCCGAGCATCATCAAGAAACTCACAAAGAAAATCATAAAATCCATCAACGTTAAGCAGTCCAAGCGGTTTCTGGTGTATGTTCAGGTTCGCCAAGATAGAACTATAAAAATTTCCTCCAATGTGCCCAAGCCACCTGGCAAAGCGATAAAAGCATCAGCACGGTTAATCATTTCTACCAGTCGTTCAGACATACCTGGCACGATCAGTTCCTCTCCGTTTGATGATCCAATAAGATTTTCCTCTGCCAAGGGTTTTGGGATGATTCCCAAAACATGACTGCCTCCTTCCTGTACGGCCTTTGAAACGATCCCCATTAGTCTAAGATTGCCTCCGCCATATATTAAGTGCATATTCCTTGCAGCTAAGACTCGACCCAATTCCTGTGCTGCTTCTACGTATTGTGGCTTAGTACCAACACTAGTACCGCAAAACACACAGATATTTTCTACTCGTCTTCTTGAAGTAGCTTCCATTTTTTTTATGTGTTTCTTTCTCAACTCTGGATGCCTTCAAAAGTGCAATGACGGGCTGAATTTATAGTACCTGAAAAGGGTGAGTAAAAATAGCACAAGTATCTTCCAGAGGACGATTAGTAGCGAAATAATATCGTGTTAGTCAAAAAGATCTGGATCCTGTCGGAGAAAATTTAAAAGAAAACAACAAAACAAATCACAATTATTAAGAAAAGACAAAGAGATATAATATTTACACGAAAAGTAACGGCTTGAATGACGTCTATGCGTCAGGGACAAGCCTCCCATCCATTTTCTTATAAATTGGCAACAGGGTCTTTTTGAGTCAGATTCCCGAGACTTAACAGTTGTCTTTCTTTTTGAAATTGTGTATGTAATTTGCGAAAGGCTATGTGAACATATCCACTAGGATGCGTCTCAAGAGTCGAAGATATATCATCTAAAGACTCCTTACTCAAGCCATCCCTAATGAATTTAATTTTGCCTTCGCGATTATCAGACACCATTCCTAAAGAACGACAACGAGTGTTGCAATTGAATCGTGCACATTTGAAACAAACACCCATTTGCTTAGCTCTACGTTTCTTTGCATAGGTGCTTCTTCCAAAACCAGGCAGATGTGAAATAAAAGAGTCAGAAGACTCACCTGCCAATCGGACTCATGCTTCAATTACCCAACGAATATCATTAGGCACACCATGGATCGTCAGTAGTCTCATTCGTTCCAAGCGAGCTTTGTAAACTTTCATTAGAGATTTTTGAGGGAGAGAAGGAAATTCTTGTGAAGATTTGCGAGAGCTTCTTCCATCTTGAAATGACTTAATCTGCAAAAACTAAACACACAAAATTAAATCACACTAAATCACAATATATACAAAAATTGCATGGGTTGCCTCCCTGCGAGCGCTAA
The DNA here is from genome assembly GCA_019454045.1 of Zanthoxylum bungeanum. Taxonomy (NCBI): domain Eukaryota; kingdom Viridiplantae; phylum Streptophyta; class Magnoliopsida; order Sapindales; family Rutaceae; genus Zanthoxylum; species Zanthoxylum bungeanum. Next base: position 47,098 of record SKCR01048402.1, on the reverse strand, counting down.
GTTTAAAGTCGTCAGCTAGACGTGACTTCTTGAACGTTAGGCTGGATCTGAAAGTGTGACACTTTCTTTTTGTCGCTCAAATGATTCTCCCCAGTAGTGCTTGACACGCTTGTTTTTAACCTTGAAAGTTTTGTTAGCATCAGGATCATATATCTCAACGGCTCTATTTGGTAAAACTTTGGTGATCACAAATGGACCTGACCACCGTGATTTTGGCTTCCATGGGAAGAATTTCACCCTTGATTTGTTTAACAGTACCTTTTGCCCTGGTTCCAGTTGTATGCGCACTAACTTCTCATCATGTCTTTTCTTGCCCTTGTCTTTGTACAATTTGGCATCTTCAAAAGGCTGATTGTGAAATTCCTCCAATTCGTTGAGCTGGTGGAACTTTTTCTCTTATGTTGCTCGTAGAGCAAGAATTGGCTCTTTCAGTGCAAAAGATGCTTTATCTTTAGGCTCCACAGGCAATTGACATGTTTTAAGTTTGTCAGTAGAACTTTGTCTTTCATCAGAGTTCTGAATGGTACTGTGTATCACATCGAGTTTGAAACATTCCTCCTTCTTTTCATCATCTGGGAAATTCATGGCCTTGAAAACATTGAATGTTACTTCTTGGTCATGTACCCTCATGGTTAGTTCTCCTTTTTGTACATCAATAATGGTTCGACCTGTAGCCAAGAATGGTCTCCCAGGATGATTGGCACGTCTGCGTCTTCCTCCATATCAAGGACAATAAAATCTGCTGGGAAAATGAATTTGTCAACCTTGACCAGCACATCCTCAACTACGCCTCTTGGAAATACGAGCGTTCTATCAGCAAGTTGCAGTGAGACTGAAGTTGGCATTGTTTCTCCAATCTGTAATTTCCTGAAAATAGAAAAATGCATCAAGTTAACACTAGCACCTAAATCACATAAAGCCTTACCAAAGTTATGTTCTCCTATGACGCAAGGAACAGTAAAACTGCCAGGATCTTTCAACTTCGGGGGAAGTTTCCTCTGAATGATAGCACTGCATTCTTCTGTTAATGCTACTGTCTCGTAATCTCCCAATCTCCGCTTCGTGAAAGAATATCTTTCATGAATTTGGCATAGGTGGGCATTTGTTCCAACGCTTCTGCAAATGGAATGTTGATATGCAGCTTTTTGAAGATTTCCAGGAACCGAGAAAACTGCTTGTCCAATTTTTTCATCTGAAGACGCTGAGGAAAAGGTGGAGGTGGAGTGATCTGTTCTTTTTCCTTTGCTTCTTTTTCCTCCATCTGTTGTTTTGTTTCTTTTGGAACTTCCTCAATTGTTGCTTTGATTCCAACATCTTTATTGATCTCAGTATCGCTTTTTAAGTAATAGCTTGACATTGCTCCTTCCTCGGTTCCTTGGATTTGGTTCTGTGTTGCTGGGAAGATTACCTTGCGGTCTGTAACTCTGAGCATTGGCCAGTTGTCCGATTTGAGTCTCCAGTGCTTTGATGGAAGCTGATTGGCTCTGAAACATAGCATCGTATTTTTTTAACTGATTCAGCACTTCTGTTATTCCTGGTTCATTTATCTTCTTGGCCTTTGTTCTGTTGTTGGAATCCAGGTGGTGGATAGTTCTGCTGTTGGAATCCAGGTGGTGGATTGTTCTTTCGCCTTGAGTTATTGCTCCATGAAAAATTAGGATGATTCCTCCACCCTGGATTGTAGGTGTTGGAATATGGATTGTTCCCCTGTCTATTGAAATTGTTGACATAATTCACCGTCTTTTCATGTTGGTTTGGTTCTGGTGCTCTTCCATATGGTGAACTTGTGGATCCAGTGGTAAGAGTCTCCATGAATTTGCATATTTGATCTAGCTTGGTGTTGACTGTTGTATTAGCTCCACTTTCATTAAATTCCTACAATTCTTTGGATCATGCTCCTTCAGTTGGCCACAAGGAATTGTTGTTGGCCATTTCTTCGATTAGTTCCCAGGCTTGATCTTCTCATTTTGCCATTAAAGCTCCTCCAGCAGCAGCATCAATTGTGGTTCTCATTATTCCAGAAAGTGCCTTATAGAATGTTTGGACTTGAAGCCATTTTGGAATCTCATGGTGTGGACATTTCCGGAGTAAATCTTTGTACCTTTCCCAAGCTTCGTAGAGAGTTTCTGAGTCTTGTTGTACAAAGGATGTGATGTCATTCCTCAGCTTTCCGGTTCTGGCTGGTGGAAAGTACTTTGCAAGAAATTTGGTGGCTAAAGTGTTCCAAGTTGTGATGGAACCTGCTGGTAGTGAATGTAGCCAAGCTTTAGCTCTGTCCTTCAAGGAGTATGGAAAAACTCGCAGTCTCATTGCTTCTTCCGCTCTCGGTTGTAATTAAAAGTGATGCAAACTTCAAGGAAGTTGCTGATGTGGGAATTAGGATCTTCAGTTGCATTCCCCCCGAATTGAACTGACTGCTGAATCATCTGAATGCATGTTTTGATGTCACACGCATTTGCTGGTAAGGGAGGAAGTACAATACATGAAATGAGTTTGTCAATCACCGGAATGGTTCTGTCTAGAATGGGAATTGGTGGTGCAACGATCAAAGGTTCAGGTTCCATGTTGACTAAAGCTTCTTGGCCTTCTCGCCTTTCCTTTCTCAAATGTCTGATGGTTCTTTCAATTTCTGGGTCAAGCGGTCGAAGTTCAAAGCTTATGTGTCGTCTCATGAAGTTTCTGAGAACCTGAAACACAAGAAAACAAAAACAATAAGTAAAAAGAAAATTAGATACAAGTAAAGGTATCTAACCCCTAAACTAATAGTAAAAGATAAATAAGTCCCCGGCAACGGCGCCAAAAACTTGACCGGCGTAAACACACACGTATAACGCAAGCGCACGTATCGTTCAAGTAGTATAAAAATATCGATCCCACGAGGACTTAATATCTAAACTATTAATTTTATGAGGTCAAATGATTACTAATATCTAAAACAGTTGATTGATTGATTGAAATGGTGACGATTCTAAATTTTAAAGCAAGTAAAAACAAATTTGTCGAAAATAGGTTTTAAGAAAATTCAATATTAAAAACTATCTAGGGTTGTGATTTCTTCCAATATCATTTTAAAGATGAAGTGGTTATCTTAAAGTTGGGTAATATATTGATTTATTAACCTGGAACACTAAATTATGTGTAAGCCTCTGTCGATGGTCAGACACAAATACCCAGTTTAACCCAATTGAACCATATGTCTATGTCAACCAAATTATCTGGATTCATTAAGTTTAAGTCCCAATTATGGCTACCCCCGCCCGACAGGTATATTACTATCCTGTAAGGAAATCTATTAAAGGGTTATCTATCCTCAAGGAAGATCGTGGGCTATTGAGTCTAAGGCTGAAACCTAAAATCCCTATGTCTAGTTCATTTTAGATTTCCCAGTTCAATTTTATTAATGGCCAGTTAATGAAAAAGCATTAAGATTAAGACTCAATAAATAAATCTTTATATTACCCAAGCTATAATCTAACCCCTTATAAACCGGTGATATTGGATTTCATCACAACCCCAGATAACTGGCTTAGTTACGACACATATTTACGGGTAGTAAAAAAAAACTTAAATAAAAAAAAGACATAAAGTAAAATACTGAAAATTAAATACTGAAAAGTAAATGCTGAAAGTAAATGCTGAAATTAAATACTGAAAGTTAAATGCTGAAAGCAAATTACTGAAAGTAAATTGCTGAAAGTAAATTGCTGAAAGTAAATTGCTGAAAGTAAATTACTGAAAAGTAAAAACTGAAAATTAAAGAAAGAAAAGTATTGTGCGTAAAAGTAAATTGCGGAAAGTAAAAACTGAAAAGTAAAGAAAAGAAAGTGCGAAAACGAAAATTAATTACTGAAAGCTGTAAATAAACAAACAAGATACAATCTTCTTAGTATTCTTAAGGAATTCCTTAGAAGAAAGTATGAATTTTACAAATGAAATGGCTTGGTATTTATAGGCAAAATTTTGCCTCCATCAAATCATCCACCAAATCAATTATTAATTGCTCCACTAATTGCTCCACTAATTGCTCCACCAAATCCATTATTAATTGCTCCACTAATCTCTTATCTTGTTTGGTGATGATTTGATAATTTTTATATTATTTTATTAATTTATGTTTTGCTTTGAAAATGATTGAAAGTGACTTTAATAATTACACACTACACACTTCTGGATTGTTCATCAATTTCGGGCATTAATTCTTCCGAATTTGAAATTATTTTGTCTTTCAAAGTTGTAGATCTTTGCTTCGTCTTTAATCTGGAACTTGAATCAGCTCAATCCAATATCTGAGTAAAATTATTCCAAAATACGACAGATGCGCAAAACTGGAATTTCCAAAACTGCACTTCGTCAAAACGCCCTTTCAAGTTTCCAATCTCCAAAATTAAAATATCAAATCCAATAATTGCCCTTATTTGACCCATATTTCATCCTAAATGATTTCATTGAGACCCGATATTATTTTATCTGCAAAATAAACTAAAACACATCAAAACATTCATCAAACCCGAGAAACAAACAAATATTAAGTTAAAGGGGCGGTAAATATTGATATATTTTCCGCTCATCAAAAACCAGCCCCTAAACTGCATCTCTTTTACCGAAAAATAGCCCCTAAACTGCACCCTATTTGCCGCAACCAGTCTCTGAACACAGCCCCAATTACCGCACAAATTACATCTCTAAAAACCCACTGCATAACCGTAAACTGCACCCCTAAATTACACCCTTAAACAGTCTAAAAACAGTAGCAAAAGCAGCAGCCCAAAACAGCGAGGTGACGAAGGAAAACATTAAACCAGTAAACCAGAGGAGTTGCGGAGCATTAACCCTTCCGACGGCCGAGTAACACACTTCCAAGATGCGACTTAAAAGGTAAGACCTGAGGGCACCCTTTTATTTACTTTCATTCATATTTTTAATTATTTATTAGTATTTATTCGCATGTATATTGTTGGTTCATGTATGTCATTGTTGTTGGATGAATGATTGAGTGTTGCCTCTCGTGGTATATCGGATGGAAACCCAGACGTAAATTTCGTAGCTTGATTCGAATGGACGGTAGTGCGGTCTATACTTGGGATACAACTCCACATACCACTTGGGGAAGCACTCGTACATGTGTTTATGTGCTTATAGATGTTGTTTTTGTGATCATGTTCGAACGCATTATTAAACGCTACACGAACGTATGCATTCTGCCTCGGCCCGTTCGAACGCGTTATCAAATGCTACTCGAACATGTGCATTCTGTTGACCGTTCGAACGTGTTTACGACGCTACACGAACGCGCACGCACTGGACAAATTCCTTCATCATGTTTTATGCATGTTTGTCTCATTAGTTATTCCTTTAACCATCATATGCTTAGTTATCTCTCTTTAATATTTATGCTTTTACCGTTATTGTTTATTTATCTTTCCGTATTTATTTATTTAATATGTTCATGAAATTTTGTGCTTGTCGTTATGTCGACTTACTTTTATGCATGCGAACTTAGATATATATAGGTTGTATGCGAACTTAGATATAGGATGTATGCAAACTTAGATATAGGTTATTCTTGCGTATGTAATTTGCGTAGACTTGGTTATATTATCTCTTAAATCTGTTCATTACAAGAGGCATAATTAAGGGACCATTCCGAACCCAACGGTTTGAGGTCTTCCCTTGCGAGGGGTGAGTGCGGCCTTAAATCATTTCCCAGTTCACACTGGGTGGCGACTCCATTTTATTTCTCCGATTTAGTCCCCCGCGGGCTACTCCGTACTCCCGACCAGGCCGCGAGCCTTGGAACGTCCGATTTCTGTGTCCTACACTCTCCCAAGTAGTCTACAGAGAATTTTCATGAAAGCCAAGCTTTCACCGATTTATTTAATATGGGAATATCATTTCCAAGAAATAATATGTCATCAACGTATAGGACAATCATTGTCAGTGCGCTCCCACTAACCTTCTTATATACAAAAGAATCATATTCGTTTTGAATTAAATCATATACCATTATGATTACATCAAAACGCTGGTTCCAAGAACACAATGCTTGGTTTAATCCATAAATGGATCGATTTAACTTGCAAACCTTGTTTGCATGTTTAGGCACAACAAAACCGTCAGGATGTTGTAAACATCCTCCAAAATATTTCCTTGAAGGAAAGCGATTTTGACGTCCATATTCCATATTTCATAAATGAAATATGCAACATTAGCAAGCATTATCCAAATGGATTTAATCATGGCAACATGCGAAAAAATTTTGTCGTAGTCGACACTATGTCGTAGACGATATCCTTTCTGTATAAACCTAGCTATGTACATTTGTTTGTTGCCATCCATGTATGTCTTCCTTGAAGACTCATATAGTACCAATAGGCACAAGTCCAAACTTAGTTGGTATACATGGAATCCATTCTGGACTTCATGGCACTTTGCCATAAAATGAGTCGATACCTTGTATCACATCCTCATATGTAGTCGGTTTGTCTTCCTCAATAAGACTGACATCTATATGAGGTGAGATCAGAAACCTATACCTCCTAGGTTGTTTTCTGACTCTCTCCGACCTACGCGGTTCTTGTGTATTCGAAGATTATTGGTACAGTTTTATCCATGATGAACTGTTTGTGTTCCGTGAGGACTCGGTGTCTGGAACAATATTACTCTGATTTTCATCGAGTTTTACTCTCCTCCCACTTACCACTGCATATAGGAATTCTTCTTAGGAAAACCGCATGGAGAGCAACAATTACATTGTTCTCTAGTGAGTTGTATAAGTACTATACTTTGGTTTCCTTAGGACAACCAATTACAAATAGGCACTTATCCGATTTGGGTTCTAGTTTGGTACCTTCCAAACATATGCCCAGCATTCCTAAATCTTCAAGAATGAGAAACCCAGTTTCTTTCCTGTTCATATCTAATATGAAGTCTGTCTAACAGATTTACATGGAACCTTATTCAAAATAAGTATTGCATTGTTTAAAGTGTATCCTCAGAAGGAAATTGGTAGCTCAGAGTGACTCATCATTAACCTTAACATGTCCAACAAAGTTCGGTTTCTCTGTTTAGACACACCATCAAATTGAGGTGTCCCGGGAGGAGTCCATTGTGAAATAATACTATACTCTTTCAAGCAATCTTGAAAGTCATATGTTTAAGTATTTTACACTATGGTCCGACCGTAATGTTTTTAATACTTTTGCCGGTCTGTTTTTATACTTCGTGTCGAAACTCTTTGAATTACTCAAAAGTTTCTAACTTGTGTTTCATAAGATACACATAACCGTAACGCGATGCCACATCCGTAAAGGTTACGAAGTATTCATATCCACCTCTAGCCTAGCTAAACATGGGCCTACTTACGTCACAATGAACGAGGGCTAACAGATCGGTGGCACTTGCACTTTTACCAAGTAAAAGGTGTTTTAGGCACTTTGCCTAATAAACTAGATTCGTAGACATTATTTGAATCAGAATCAAATCTGTCCTAGTACCCACTCTTCGAAAGTGTGGATATATGAGTCTTGTTAATGTGTCCCAGACAACAATGCCACAAATAAGTCTCATCTGATTAATTAAGTTTGAGCTATTTGTTTGTCATGTTATATGTTTGAGATTCATTTATATTCCAAATATAAATACTGTTATTCACATCTAATGTGTTCATCTCAATATCATCTTTATAAACAAAACACTTAGTGTTCTAGAATATAAAGGTATTCCCGCAACGGGTTAAACTAGATACAAAGATAATGTTCCTAGTCAAACTAGATACATTGTAACAGTTTCCTAATTTAAGTACATGCCTAAAGGGCAGTTCCAAAACTTAGGTTTCTACGGCCAAAACAGTGACTCTCGTCCCGTTTCCAACTCATAGGTCGATCTCATCTGAAGCCAGTCTCCTGCTAATTAGCAGATTCTGCACATCAGTACATATTTATGTACCACATCTAGTATCAAAAATCTAATTTTGAAATTTGTAGTGAATATGTTTATGACAAACGTACTTGAAGCTGGAGCCTTGCCCTGCCTTCACTTCCTTCATGTTTGCCTTGTCCATACGGCAGTCACGCTTCCAGTGACCCTGTTTGCCACAGTTTAGGCAGACATCTTGGGATATGTCATTTTTCTTCCTAGAAGACTGTGATGATTTTGCATTTGCCCCTTTTTATATCCCTAGAAGCCTTCGGCCAAGCCTTGACCTTCTGGGATGTTGAAGTAAGATGCACATTGCACTTCTTGGCCCTTTTGCAAGCTCTGGCTCTGTCTCCTTGAGCATAGCCATTAACTCTCCAAGATTTTTCTTTTGCAATTATGACTTCTTAGATCTAAGAATGGATCTATGAAGATCCTTCAATTTCAATATCATACTATAAGGATCTAATCCTTAGTTCTGACGAAGAAATTAAGGAGTCATTGCGGCAAGCATAAAGGATTGTGCACTAAAGTTATCATCACCATGAGTCTTCCAAAGCTCATGCTCCACTATTTGCTCAACTTCGGGCTCAGGCCCGAGATGTCACTCTATTAAATAAAGTAACTTCTCGGCTCCCAGGACTATCCTGAGGTTCTATTCCCAATTTGAAAATTAAAGCCGCTTAAAGACATTTTCACCCAGGATTATGTTTTAAACGCTAATCTTTCAGTTATCTTGATTCCAATAGTCCAACTATCCAATCAATGATTTTGGGTACAATCGAATATAATGATTTCTATAGTCTAACTATATAATCAACTACTATTAGATTGGTTAAATTCAAATATGTTGATTACTATAATCCAATTATATAATCAACTATAAATGAAGTAGTTTGAATACAGTCCAACTGTTCAATTAAAACAACAATTGAATATTATTCCAACTAATATATTTATATTTAAATAATGATGAAAAATGAAATGAACGCGTATTGGCAAGTATCTAAATGAAATTGCAAATTTAATACTTGCCTCCCACTATTTTTCGGCGAGCCTTTAACCCTCTATGGAGTACTCGGGAAACCTAATTTCCTAGTGGGCTAGGATCCCGTTAAATAACACACAACCTTGACTTTGGCCAACAAATTGTATGAAACTTAACTAGGTAGATCTCTAAGATCAATTGGATCCCATCCAATTCCTAGATCCAGTAGGTGGACTTCCAAGTCCAAAACATATATCCGATATATGCCAATATATCCAATACATTGCCTAATCTTTTTCCTCTAAATCAACTAAGTCTTGGCTTTGGCTCAACAAGCTTAATGATTCTAGTTAAGCGTGACCCATTGACAGTGGGAAAGCTTCGTAATCGAGGCCGATGAACAAGAAGTGACCTTGACTTTGGCCAACAAATCACAACTTGCCCAAGGCGTACGATATGGAACAAAGCCTTCATGATTCAAACAAATCCGCGATGGAAAAAGGTCTTGACTTTGGCCAACAAACCAATGCCAATCTTGAATCTTGAGAGAGAATCACTCAATGGAAGGAAATCGCTTAATATATGTTGAGGGTTTTTCGCGTAAATTGGCAACCAATTTATTATCTTTGATTAGGTCTCATCATACACCCTTAAGCATGCATTCTAAAAGCATAATAAGGCGCGATAAATAAATTAATAATGATATGCGGATGGATATCTCACAAATTATTCCTAGAACAAATCACTCACTTTCCTCTCCCCGGCTAGCATTATTCTAACTTCTACCCAATTACATAATACTTCTAAAGAAACCTCATTACATTGAGAGGAATTGGTGAGAAGATAATTACAAAGAATCGAGATATAAAGGCTGGACACGCAGGTCCAATTTAATAAATTCTAAATTTATTACAACAATTTCCAAAATTACCTTCACCCATCTAATATCCATCTGATATACATTATTCATACAATACATCCATGTATTCACACAAAGCATGTTATCAATCAATCTAATCCAATTAATTAATCTTTGATTAATGACCATCCAATGTTCAAATAATGATTTGATTTGCGCGAGTCCAACTCGTTTAAGAATAAGTACTCAAAGTGCTTATTCTTGAATTATATCAAACTACAATTTTAAATCCAATTTAATTTGTATTCAATACTAATTCTATATTTAATTCAAAATTAAATAATTACACTTTATTAATGTGCCTTTACGACTTAGATTCTAAATCTAATCTTAATGGGTCTCAAAGCCCAATTAACATCCAATGAGAATTTAATTAAAGTCCAATGGGCTTTCAATTAATTTATTAAGGCATGGACTTTGGTAACCAAAGCCCAATTAGGAATCACCATTTGCCACAAAATTAATTTTGGCCCATTAGGCCCAATTAAATTTTAAAAGGCCCATTAGTTATATTTGGACTTAATGGAATGGTTTAGGCCCAATTTGGATCCAATCCAGTTGTCCTAAACCAACTTGGCCCAACCAAACCCATTAGGCCCAAATACAACAATTTTAGCCAATTCCAAATTAAGCCTAATTAATTAAATTCTAATATTCCAAATTTCACAATTTAATTAATTAAAGTGTATAGCCATAATTAATTATTTAAATTAACATTTCCAAAATACTAATTTACATAATTAATCATGCTTTATTATATTCAATTCATGTCCAACACAATTGAAATAAAATCAACTCATTTACATGCTCTATATGTCACGGCAATATGTATTTTTCTACATTAATTTTGATTTCAATCCAATTAAATCACAAATCAATTTATCCAATCATTTTAAACTCATCCAATGGTCCAAAAATCAAAATCACCATGACATTAGGGTTCATCACATTTTCGGCCAAGCATATGGAATTAGGGGAAAATATATCGAATTCATTTTCTCAATTCCTAAGATGCACAAATCTAATTTAACATCATCCAAGCTCAACCAAATCATTAATTTGAAGAAATCATGCTCAAATCACAAAATCCCAAATTAAAGTATATAAACTCTAAGTTCATTTCATGCTTAATTTAGGCTCTGATACCATTGTTGGGTTCTCTAAGAACTAGCCAATGATCTAATAAGCAAAAAATTGTGTGAATAATCAACGAAGTTTGCGGAAAAAGTACTCACATTGATCGGCAATAAGGGTGTAGGATTTCAAAAAATTTGCTCCTTTGTGTAATGGTCCAAGCTCATCCTTTTATTGTATGTTGAGCTCCAAGCTTTGGTGAATGAATTCCAAACTCATGGGAGTAGTTTCCCTATTACCTTTGTTGACCCTTTTGTGTGCTAGCAATGGAGAATTTTTGCAACAAAATTTCCCATTGTTCTTTGAAACTCTCGGCCAAGCCAAGTTGGGAGAGAAAAATTGCAAGAAGTTCACGCCCAAGTGAAGGAAAAAGAGAGAGAAGAAGTTGTGTTGACTTGTTTAATTTTCAAAAAATTAAAAGACATACACCAAATCAAAGTTTGGTAAAAGTCTTTCAAGCCTTTCACACTTGTGTGTTTTAAACACAATCAACTACTAACAACTTCCATCAACCTAAAGTGACAAAGTTAACTAGTGATGTAACTTGGGATGTGACTTGTGGGCCCCACTTGATTCAAAATCCGAGTGGGCCTGCAAACACATTCCGAGCTCAGGTTCGTTAATTCCGAATTAACGAATTTTCCGTTGCGACATAATTAAATCAAATTTAATTAAATAATTATGCCTAGCAAAATTACTATTAAAGTCGCTCGCGAATTAATTCCTAATTAATTCGTTCGCCCGAATTAAAATCCAATTTTAATTTCGTTATGAAATCTAATTTCATTTAATATGTCGAATATATTATTTTATCGATTAATTCTAAATTAATCATTCTCTCTCTTTTATTTGAATTTTATCCCAGATAAATTCTCGCCGTAATTAATCATAGATTATTTTTCTCTCCCTTTTAACTAATCCCAGATTAATTATGTTCGAGTCATACGTCATCGGTGAATCTTCGGGAAGCGAACCATGAGATCCCTGGATATGTTGGCAGTAAATCCGGCCGTCGGACTATCCAAACACGTGCGTACCCGGTACCACGTTCTTACCGATTTACAAGACATGGTTGGCTTCTAACAAAGCACCGTGCCTACCCAATTCTCCAGAAATATTCTTTAAGGAATATATAATCTATGTCAGGTGTAGTATACGTAGTATTGCGTATTACGATCCAGTATCGATATCACATGTTAGGCCTAGGGCTAGAATTATGTCTGCCCCGTACGAAGCATATATCGGATCTCTGGTAACTAGTCTCTATAATCGGGTAATCATGACCTAGTCATATTATCCTAATGACTGCAGTACTTAAGAGTACTAGTTTCGTATCCTGCGTGGTCATCATCTCCATATGACTGGAGTGATACTTCCATCTTGACATCACACCCAATACACTACGATTCTCAGTATACCCAGAAGAGACGTACACAGAACCTGTTAAAGCCTCGGACGACCAAAACCAAAGTATATTGATTGTCGCAAGTATTAGCGATGCAAGTCTCAGGTTAAGACCAAATACATCTACCTTGATTCGGATTCCCAAAGACACATAGTCATACTACTAATGGGATTCTGAAAGGTCTATCTAGAGCGAAGCTGTTCCCGTACCATCGGTAAACACAACCTCCTATCACACTTGCATAAGTATCCAATACTTAAATATATGAGAACTATGACGTTATGCTCCCACAACGCGCACAATTGCAATACTAGTCTATTCTGCATTATCGATGTCCAGTCTCAATAATACTACGACTAGGGATATTTAATGATTAAACCTTAGTGGATTAATATTGTCTCATATCTTATTAATCTAATACTAATCATATGGACTTTTATCATTTATATACCTTGGTAATCTAATTACAAATGATAAAAGAGTAATCTCCTTTGTCACATAGTTTATTTGTACAACAACACCATGTTTTGTACAAATAGTGATGTTATGGGTCATAATTGTCCAACATGTTTTCCTTGGGATTTTTTCCCTGATTTCATAGGATAGCATCTATTTTGTAAGATATTAATAATATTTAAATTATGTATTTTTATTTTTATATTTTATTACAGCATTTTATTTATTTACTTTTATGTTTTGTAGTTAATTTTTCCGCTGGGGTAAAAGGTGAAACATTTAATATAATTATCTAGGTTAATCTCACTTAATTATAATATTTAAATAATAATTTAACTGGATTAATTAATGGCAGACTTTATTACTCTGGTCTAAATATAAATTACTTTACCGCCTATATGGCTGGTCTTTATGTGACAGATAATTACCGCCTATATGGCTGGTGTAGTTGGACTAAATGGATTATCGCCTATATGGCTGGTTGTAAATGTTTAACATTATTAATTCCTGAGAAAGCATAACAGAAAATAATTTATATATTATAATAAGTGAGATTCATATATAAGAAATATTAAATGTGGATCCTCTAACCCCAGCATTTTATTTTTATTGTAGGGGAGTGGTAAACACAATATTCACGTGCTTAATAATTGATTTAATTATATATTGGGTAATTCTTTAGTTTTTTTATTGAGTCTTAAGCTTAATGCTTCTTGTTGTCTGATCACCAATAAGATTGATGTGGTAAACTTAAAATGAACTTGACGAAGGGATTTTAGGTTTCAGCCCTAGATTCAATAGCTCACGATCTTCCTTGAGGATAGATAACCCTTTAATAGATTTCCTTACAGGATAGACATATACCTGTCGAGCGGGGGTAGCCATAATTGGAACTTAATCTTAATGAATCCAGGTAATTTGGTTAACATAGACATATGGTTTAATTGGATTATACTGGATATGTGCAGCTGACCACCGACAGAGGCTTTTGCATAATTTCTTGTTCCAAGTTAGCAAACTGATTTATTACAAATATATAAGAGAATCAATTTATCTTTATAATAATATTGTGTGGAGTCACAACCCTAGATCTTTGAATCTTTTATTATTTTCCATAGTACTTTCTTTTGTGTCTTTTATTTATCAAATCCACATTCAACCAACCAAAATCAATCATTCTCTTCTCCCTATAATTAGATACCTGTAAATAAATAGTATCAACAATTAATAACAACAGTAGGAATTAAGTCCTCGTGGGATCGATATTTTTATACTACTTGAAAGATACGTACGCTTGCGTTATACGTGTGTGTTTACGCCGGTCACACGGCACCTAGTATGTAATATGTTCTCCCTCTGCTGCACACTCTCATCCTCTACGACATGTGCACTGAAAGCATACTTGACAACTAAGGATAAGTTATTCAGCGGGTATGCAGCTCCCTCATGGTCACTAGCATCCTCAAACTCTGGCATTCATCCTCAACCTCACTATCGGTAGAATACACCTCTCCACTCTTTTTATCAATCACTAAGGTATGCCTATTGGGAAATTGTGAAGCATAGTGTCCTATGCCCAAACATTTGAAACATTTTACATCCTTAGTTCTAGTAATTGCACCCTCAGGTTTTGGTCTAGTTTTGCTCGGTTCTGCAGCCTCTTTACCCTTGGCACTAGGTTTGGCCCTAGGCTTATTAAAGCCTCCACTGAACTCACCTCTAGGCTTGTCAAAGCCTTCATCTCGCTTCTCATTCGGAACCCATTTTCCTTTCCATACAGAAGTAGCATGAGTACCAAATCTGGATGTTGACCTTTTCTTGAGTTGCCTTTCTACCTTGATAGCCATGTGAAGAATATCCTCCAAATCAACATAGTGATGCAACTCCACCATGTTTGTAATCTCTCTATTCAAGCCCCCTGGAAACCGTGCCATAGTAGCTTCTGCATCCTCAACTACATTTTCCATGATCAATGCAACTTCCATCTCAGTGTAATAGTCCCCAACACTCTTGGTCCCCTAATACAGATGTTGTAGTTTCTGATACAATTCCCTATAGTAATGGCTGGGTATAAATCTCTTTCTTATGAGACCTCTAAGTTCTGCCCATGTCTGAACCGGTCTCTCATAATTTCTCCTCCGAGTAGAGACAAGCTGATCCCACCAAATCATAGCATAATCGGTAAACTCAATTGCTGCCAGATTGATCTTCTTCTCGTCTGAGTAGTGATGACAGTTGAAAATCAATTCTATTTTCTTTTCCCATTCTAAATAAGCTTCAGGATCATTTTTGCCGTGGAATGTTGGTATTTTGATCTTGATGCTACCTAGATCACCATCTACATCTCCTCGTCTACCATATCCCCTTCTATCATAATCTCCTCTTTTGGCATCAAATGCACCTCTATCATCAAATCAGCTATCCCTCCTATCATTCCTCCTATCAAACCTTCTATTAGGCCTCCTATCATGCCCAGGCTGAAATCTCTCCTCCATATCATCAAGACCATCAGAATCATCAAACTCATTTTCAGCTTCCTCTTCATCTGGTGGTACATACTGTGGTGGTACACGTCGATGAGGCACATTCTGAGGTGGTGGTACATTCTGAGGTGGTGGTATATGATGGGGTGGTGGTGCTCTAGGATCGCTACCAGTTTGAATACTCTCTACACTCTTGGTCAATCTCTCCAAAATAGTATTCATGTTCTCCATCATATCTGTAAATTTCCTTTCCAAAGCCTCAAGCTTTTCATCAGTGGTTAGACCTGTCATCTCAACAATAAACAAAAAGATTAGAAATAACAAAAAAGTAAAGTAAATATGTAAATCCTCACAATCTCACGTGTTTACACTCGAATGATATCACTTCACTCGTGTTTGCACTATATTGGCTTTTACCTGATACTGTGCTCACAATCATTGTCTTTTACCACTCTTGAGTTCTTCCTCAATTCAAATGTGAATCACACTCAATCCAAGAATAAAAAACCAAGTGTAATCTGTTGGACAGTTATGACCCATAGCATCACTATTTGTACAGATCATGGTGTTGTTGTACAAATTAACTATGTGACAAAGGAAATTGCTATTTTATCATTTGTAATTAGATTACCAAGATGTATAAATGATAGAAGGTCCATATGATTAGTTCCGGATTGATAAGATATGAGACAGTATCAATCCATAAAGGTTTAATCATTAAATATCCCTAATCGTAGTATTATCGAGACTGGACATCGATAATGCGGAATAAACTAGTATTGCACTTGTGTGTGTTATGGGAACATAACGGCATAGTTCTCATTTATTTAGGTATAGGATACTTATGTAAGTGTAATAGGAGGTTGTGTTTTCCGATGGTACGGAAACAGCTTCGCTCTGGATAGACCCCTCGGAATTCCATTGGTAGTATGACTATGTGTCTATGGAAGTCCGAATCAGGGTAGGTGTATTTGGTCTTAACCTGAGACTTGCACCGCTAATACTTGCGACAATCAATATACTTTGGTTTTGGTCATCCAGGGCTTTAACCGGTTCTGTGTGCGCCTCTTCTGGGTATATTGAGAATCGTAGTGTATTGGGTGTGATGTCGAGATGGAAGTATCACTCCAGTCATAGTGGAGATGATGATCACGTAGGATACGAAACTCGTTCTCTTATATGCTGCAGCTATCGGGATATTATGACTAGGTCATGTTTATCCGATTATAGAGACTAGTTACCAGAGATCTGATATGTGCTTCGTACTGGGCAGACACATTTCCAGCCCCAGGCCTTGCACGTGACATCCGATACTGGATCGAAATACGCAATACTACGTATATTATGCCTGATATAGATCACATATTCTAGTAAGAATATTTTTGGAGAATTGGGTAGGCACGGTGTTTTACTAGAAGCCAACCATGTCTTGTAAATTGGTATAAACGTAGTACTAGGTACGTACGTGTTCGAATAGTCCGACGACCATATTTACTGCCAACATATCCGGGGATCCCATGGGTCGCTTCCCGAAGATTCACCGATGACGTATGACTCGCACTTTATTAATCTGGGATTAATTAATAGAGAGAGAAAATTAATCTGGGATTAATTACGGAGATATTTTATCTGGGATAAAATATTAATAAAAGAGAGAGAACGATTAATTTGGAATTAATCGATAAAATAATATATTCTATATATTATACGAAATTGGATTTCGACGCGGAATTAAAATTAGATTTTAATTCGGGCGAACGAGTTTATTTAGAATTAATTCGTTAGCGACGTGAATAGTAGTTTTGCTAGGCATAATTATTTAATTACGTTGGAACGGAAAATTCGTTAATTTGGAATTAGCGAACTCGAGCCCGGTAGTGTTTGCGGGCGCACTCGCATTTCTAATTCTAGTGCGGCCCACAAGTAACATCAAGCGTCAAATCACTAGTCACATCAAGCGTCAAATCACATGTCACTTTGAGTGATGTGATGTCTAGTCACTTTTGATGTGAATAGTTTATGTGGTAGTTGGATGGCATTAATTATTTTTGCCTTGACTTTTTGAAAGTGTAAAATATGTATTGAATACACAAAATTTCTAACAACCAAAACACAAAACACATTTTCTTCTCACCTCTCTTCTCTCTCACGGCCTTGGGCCTTTTCTTCTTCCAATTTTCTGGTTTAGCCGAGAATGAAGAAGAAGCATAAGGAAGTTTTGCGGCAAAATTTCCGGAGTGCTAGCACGCTTTAAGGGTCTTGCGAAGGTGATAGGGAAACTGACTTGTGAGCTTGGAATCACCATTCGAAAGCTTGGAGCTTGGACCGAATTTGGAGCATAAAATTCCTCAAATGCCGAGAGTTCAATGAGGGAAAAGCATGAAGATTTTTGTTGTTCCTCGCGTCGCAAAAGCCGATCGTTGTAAGTATGATTCCGCCATGCTTTTACGAGTATTCACATATATGTTTCATTGCTTGATTTGATCCTTGGGACCTTAGAGAAACCCAACATAATCCTCAAGCTAGCATGAAACACAACGGATCCAATAATATATATATAGGTCAGACGGAAACAAAATACAAACAGGAATAGCAATGACGAAGACTCAATCAATAATACTTAAGCTAGAGTAATTAGAATAAAGAAGTAAAAAATTAGCATAATGGAAAAAAAATAAGCATGCAAATTCACGGTCGTATGCAATTTCGGGAGAAAATTTGGCACCTCTATATAAATTTTGATGGAATACCCTTCACGGACACCCAAATGATAATATGGAACAAACTAAATTCAACCAAAAAATTTCACTTTTTTACTCTTTTTTTTTCTCAAGTGATCACTATCACTCAAGTCCTTTTTTTTTATAACTTCAGAAGCTGTTTAAGGTTCTGATTTCAGTAGCTGATTAAGGTTCTGATTTCAGTAGCTGATTAAGGTTCTGATTTCAGAGGCTGATTTAGGTTCTGATTTCAGAGGCTGATTTTCAGGGTCTGATTTCAGAGGCTTTTGGTCAGGGTCTGATTTCAGAGGCTACTGGTCAGTGTCTGATTTCAGAGGTTACTTTTCAGGGTCTGATTTCAGAGGCTACTGGTCAGGGTCTGATTTCAGAGGTTACTTTTCAGGGTCTGATTTCAGAGTCTGATTTTCAGAGGCTAATCTTCAGGGTCTGATTTCAGAGACTAAGTTTTAGGGTCTGATTTCAGAGTTAGATTTCAAAGGCTAAGTTTTTAGAGTCTGATTTCAGAGGTTAAGTTTCAGGGTCTGAATTCAGAGTCTGATTTCAAAGGTTAAGTTTTAGGGTCTGAATTCAAAGTCTGGTTTCAGAGGTTAAGTTTTAGGGTCTGATTTCAGAGTCTAAGTTTCAGTGTCTGATTTCAGAGTCTGAATCTGATGGTTTATTTTCTTTTTTCTTTTGCACTTCACTAGGGTTTTAGAAACAAGTCACACAGCCGCCAAAGAACATGCTTATTTCTGAAACATATGCTAAAGAACAGAATGTGTATGACGAACTTATATGAAGAACACAACAAAAACCCAGAACTGGAAAATGATAAAAGATGAACTGATATGCAGAACACAATAAAACCATATCCAGAAATAAACAAAACGAAAACAGAAACAAGACCCAACAAGAACTGAAACGAAAATAACAAAAAACGAAAATAAAAACAAAATCAAACAAAAAAGAAAAGAAAAGATAGGAAAAATCATACCTTGGAACCCTGAGCTCTAGATACCAAATGACAAGAAACACACTTGGATTCGAAATCCAAGCAAACCCCAAGCAACGGACAGAACCCCAAGAACCACGAATTTGATTTTGTAAGAACAAAACCATTCCAAGGCCACAAAGAAGACCCACAAGGAAGTTGTCCTTGAGAACCTTTAAGATGAATCATTGTAGTATTTTGCTAGCAATGGAGACGCAACTAAGTTTGCCAAACTTAGATAAGTCGATTCAAACTTGAAAAGGGGAATCCCTCCCTTACAAGAATTCGGCCATAGCCAAAGCTTTAAGCTTTTGAGTTTTACAAATTTCGTTTATTGTCCTCAAAATGAAAAATAAAGAAAGCTTAAATAGTGTTATAAAGAGAAACCCTAAAGGCATAAAGACAACAATGCCCCTAAAGGCTAAATTATAAAAATACCAAAGTCTTCAAGTCTTCAAAGGCATGTGAGCTTCATTCAAAACTGATTTGGGCCAAGTGAAGTGGCTTTGGGCCCTCTCTATTGAAGCCCACATGCGTCTCTATTTGTTTGTTGCAATCGGCCATAAAACTCTGAACTAATCCCGCCATTGCTTCTCTGAGTCTTTTGGTCATCTGCCTCGTAATTGGCCCTTCTGGTCCTTGTAATGGGTCTTTTGCTTTGTTGTCGGCCTGGATCATGTCAGATCTTGTGGGCATGGATCCCTTAAGTATTGATTTTGATGTATTTTTTTTGTGGACCTGAGGTCCTTTGATATGTTGAATGTTTAGTCCAGGTTTCGTTTTGATGCTGCTCTTGATCTCGGATGTCTAGTTTTAGAATACCTATAGGCATTGCATTTTTTACACATTAGCCCAATTATGAGTCTCGTATAGAGGCAACTACCTATTTAGTCATGAAAGTCGTGGGAAACGGACGTTGGAAGGGTAAAGTTGGAAAATGGAATTTTGTTGGATTTAACCTCGTTGTTTGGCTCCGGTTGCTTGTTGGACTTCCGTTTCAAAGCTTACCTTAGGCCCAAAACTCCTATAGACCACTTATCAAACCCAAACCAAACCCAAAATACCCAAGCCTACCCATGAAACCAAACCCACACCCAAAGGTCATCATTCACACCCATAATGTCTTAAATTAGGAAGATACACATTTATCACATGCTTAAATCAAGACAAATCCTTTCCTAATTAGAAGAAATCAAATCAAATCCCTTTCCTAATCAAATCCAATCACAATCCTAAATTAGGAGATCTATTCCATATGAGATACCAATTAGAATAAATGTCATTATCAATACAAATCCTATTCCTGGTCGGATAAGGAAAATCTCCTCTCATTTGCCTATAAAAAGAGGCCCTCCCCACCCATTCAAACCCTAGCACACATACCTCTCTCACACGCCTAAAGAACTCTCTTAAGCCTCCATTGCACGCCCAAGCATCCCATTGAAGCTCCCATTGCCGCACCTTTATGATCAATTTCCCTCCATTGTCGCATCTTCCCTCCTTCATCAATACCCTTCACGCCCGAGCCTTAAAATTCTAGCCTCCATTGCCGCATCTTAGCCACCATTCACAGCCCCAAAAACACACCAAAATAACACCTTTCAAAGCCCCTCAAGTCGCACAAAAACCCCCTCCAATCACAGCCTCATTCAACGCTCAAACCAGTCTCAAAAACACCCCTCACTGCACCTTGAACTGCCGCAACTTAGCTCACTGTTCTGATCAGTTTTGGCAGTGAGTTTAGCCTATAAAACAGTCCTAAAATCACCTATAAACCACGCCAAAAATCTGCATAAATTTCCTCTAGGATACCTTAAGAAACCGCAACCCCAAGCCTTCCAAATCACCCAAAACAGTCCACAAAATCACCAAAACAGTGACCTGAAACACATCGACCAAACGGCAGCGAAATTGACTTAAGACAGCAGCCCAAGCATCAAAACAATGAGAAACGACGTTGAGTAGACAAATCGGAAAATCATCGGATCAATCACTCTGCCAACGGACGTGTAATGCCCTTTCTTGAGTCAACAAAAGAGGTTAGACCTGAGGGCACCCTTTTATTCATTATCTTTCGTTTATTTTATTTAATTTGAATATTATCGCATGAGAGTCGTTTGAGGCATGATGTGATTGTTGGATGAGCGGGATGTGTGTTCCCTTTTGTGGTATATCGGATGGAAACCCAGACGTAAATTCCGTAGCTGATTCCGAATGGACGGTATTGCGGTCTGCACTCGGGATACAATGCCACGTACCACTTAAGATACACGTATCTCGTCTCATCCAAATTTGTATTTGAGCATGTCATAGTTCTAGGCCGTTTATTTGTTATTTAAAGCATGGTTTAATTTAGTTTGTTATTTATTTGTTAAAGCATATTTAGGTTGTTCCTTATGCATGTTATTAGTTTATGATGTGTTTGGATAATGATTTATACATGTTGATTTAATGGTTCAATATGCTCGTTGTGTTACATTGCGTGGAGTTATTTGGATGAAAGCATGTTAGATCTAAGTACCCTTGAGCATGATTATTGAGTAGACTTGGTTAGTTCATTGCACAAATTATATCATCACAAGTGACATAAGTAAGGGACCATTCCGAACCCAACGGCTTGAGGTCTTCCCTTGCGAGGGGTGAGTGCGGCATTAAATCTTTGTCCCGGTTCACACCAGGTGGCGACTCCACGTTATTTCGTACTTCCCAACTAGGCCGCGAGCCTAGAACAGCGTCGCCCAGGTTATGTTGTCTGCAGTCTGGCGACTCCACTGGGGATTAGAGAATCGGCCTCGAAATCATGTCTTGTGATGTGTATAATTTGTGCATTAGTTGATCATTTCTATAGTGGGTTGAGGGGGTTAATCAAAGGCTTTGTTGAAGCTAGGTGATGGTTGGGTGTCTTCCTTCACTCACTACCCTTCGGGGAAAAGATGTGAAGGCACCTAGATAAATCATCGCTTGTAGCTCGTTGTGACAGACTAGTTTGGTGGACTCGTTGTTTATTCCTGACACCAAGCGATAAGAGCCTAAGGGGCTTGGGTACTTAAGAGAGCCTCGCTCCATCCTCCCTCTGGGGAATCTACAACGGGAAATCCATTCGACAGTTAGTCATACACCGTAACTCGTTGGCACGTACCGTAAGGTATAAAAAATGTGCAGTCACTTGGTCACTTGAACCCTTGAGTGGGGAGTCCTAGTTGTGGGTAAACCTTCGTCAGCGAGAGCCTTTGTCCGTGCCCCGTGAACCCACTTATGGAATTTAGCCATGAAGGACCGGTAGTTGTTTATTTTATGTTTGTGTGTTGGACCGCCGCCATTTGGATCCAGTTGGACCTTTTGTCAAAAGATGTGAACTTGTTGGGCCATTCAAATTGGGACAAGTTCGTGCCCTTTGACAGTTGGACCAAAAGCTTCTAAAATACCGATGGGCCACTTTGTAAATGGGCCTTTTTTCATTTGAAGTCATTTAGCCATATCATTGTAAAGTGTAAACATTGGGCCTTTTCAACTGGGACAAGTTTGCACCGCGCGATGGTGTGATTAAATACTTTAAAATGATAATGGGCCAAGTAGTTTAAAGTTTCTTTTCATAATTATATCTATTACATACATCGCACACATATGCACTGACACATGGCCTTAAGAGAGGCAACATAGATTCCTGTTGGGTTAGAGAAGAGGGCAGATTAGTCAAAAGACCTTCAGCGAATATGAGTGAATCTGTCAACGAGGGGTCTAGAATGGATCAGATGGAAGCTAACTTCGCCAAGATGACTGAACAACTGCAAGCTCTGACTGCTGCCATGTCTAATATGGCTGTACCCCACGCTGCGGGAGGATCTGAGAATGAGAGGCGGGAGAGCCCTCCGAATGGAGTGAACGATGATGCTCCGGTATTTGATGATGATATGGCTGACTATGCCGCTGGTAGGATAGCTGGAACTCAGGCTGAAATGCAAAGACTCCGTGATCAGATAGAGTCTGTCACCCGTAAGCTGAAGGGGAAGCATGAGGATCTACTGGATTATGATTCAATGACCTTTGAGGAGCAGTTGCTCGCGCAGTTCAAAATGTCTGACATCACAAAGTTTAATAGGAATGGGGACCCGAGGGTCCATTTGCGACAATATGTCTCGGTGATGAGTTCAGTTGGCCTATCTCAACGCCAAGTCCAGAAAATGTCCGGGATGTCACTTGAGGGGGCACATGTGGTTTGGTATCATAGCCTTGAGAAGAAGGTTAAAGAAGATTGGAGGGAGTTGGCTGATGCCTTCTTGAAGCAGTATGTGACCGACTTAGAAATCGACTTGTCGCTCCGCGACTTGGAGAATACTAAGCAGAAGCCTGAGGAGAGCTTTAAAGAGTATGTTGACCGCTGGAGAAGCCAGCTCTTGAAGATGCAGACCAGGCCCTCGGAAAAAGATCATATTAAAATGATCATCAAGGGACTAAGCCCTCGATCTATGGTAAGCTAAGGAGAATGACCTCCATGATAGCAGATTCTGACAGTTGAGGGAAACTGTCATGGACATTGAGGAGGAGAGGCCGAGAACAGAAAGTTCTATAGTCTAAACAGGAGAACTGTTGGAGGATCATCAGGTACTAAGCCTGTCTCTGCTGAGGTGGCCGCCGTCAGGAATCGGCGCTTTTCGAACCTGGGAAGGCCCTTGTCTAAAGTGTTCGAGAAATTGGCAAGGCAAAGACTTCTCAAACCCTTGGAAGCACGACCACTTCCTAATCCCCTACCACCACATTATAACCTGAACCAGTACTGTCACTTTCACCAGCAAAAATGCCATGACACTGACAGTTGTGGTCGCCTCAAACACGAGATCCAAGACCTAATCGACTCCCGTAAAATCCCCAACCCTGAAAGAGACCAGCCAAACACACCCCGCAATCCCTTGCCCAATTATCACTCCGTCCCCCCACCTACTTATATGATCAATTTCGCCTTACCCGAGGACTTTGTCCTCCAAACCCTTGACCACCAAGCCTTCTGCCTAGGCATCTGGGACAGCAATAGTGAAGATGAGACTGAGCAGAAGAATGATTTCTAGGAAAACTTCTCTAGTAGTGATGAGGAAGCGGAGGTGAAAGGCATGACTCGGAGTGGGCGCTTTTACAATGATATTGTTGAAAATGGGAAGGAAGCGCTGACAGATGGCCGGGAAGTGGCCGAGAACGCTGAGCCTGTTGAAGGAGATGTAGTGCTGAGACAATTGAAGAAGACCCGGGCACACTTAAGCATCTGGGAATTATTGTGTGCATCTAGAGAACACAGGCGGGCCATGGTGGAGGCTCTAAGCAAAATAGTCGTACCCGAGGATGCTAATCCGGTAATGTTTGTGGGGTTAGTACAGAAAGAGGCTCTACAGATAACCTTCTCTCTGAAGAACTCCCGGCTGAAGGGAGAAACCACAATAGGCCCCTCTTTATCTGAGCTGAGGTGAGAGGTAATAGGACTTCGTGCGTAATGGTGGATGATGGCTCTTCCATCAATGTATGCCCACTGAAGATTCTAGCAAGGCTGGGTATTAAGCCAACTGAGTTGAATCCTTCTAACATGACTATCAAAGCCTATGATGATAGCAAGCGAGGAGTTGAAGGTACTTTTGTCGCAATGGTCAAGGTTGGCCCAGTAGAGGATGAAGTTGAATTTACAGTGCTGGACATCCCAGCCACGTTTGCCTTATTGTTGGGAAGGCCTTGGTTTCATGGGCTCGGAGGGGTGCCCTCTACTCTACATCAGATGATTAAGTTCCCATATGAAGGGGAATTGTCACCATACGAGCTGAAGCGGATAATGTTGTAGCCACCTTGGAAATACAACCTTTTACGAGGTTCCAAGTGTCGATGAGTTTTGAGGAGTGGGTGGATCCCAAGGTAGCTCGAATTATGGAGAAGATGAAATTTGAGCCAGGCCAAGGTTCGGGACTGTCGGATTTCAAGGGGCAAAATACTCGGAAGGGTTTGGGATACCGTTCTGATGAGGACAAGCCAAAAGCCAAGAAGAAGGGGCTGAAGTTGATGGAATGCTTCGTCAAAGCATCGGGGTATCAAGGAGAGCATGAACCTGTAGAAGTGAACGGGATTGTGGTGTCAGGGTTCGAGATCTTACAGGACATGTTGGGAGAAAATCCGCTGGTTGAAGAAATGAAGAAAGAATAGTGGGAAGAAGAACTTATGAAGCTTGAGACCCTAACACTCGAGGAAGAGAAGAAACCTGAGAAGGATCCTGTTGTAGAGGGAGAAATATCTGTAGAGGATGTGGATATTTTCCTTCCAGATTTGTTTGAGTGTACTCCTTCTATTATTGGCAATAAAGACAATAATTTGCTTACTTGACTGAGTCTCCATTTTCTAACTTGCATGACTTAAGCATATTTGATATCAACTCCACTAAGACAAACACTTTCAACCTCGGAACACCTGAGAGTCCCAAAGAGATTCTAATCGCAAGCGAAGTTACCGCTGAGGAGCAAAAAAATCTGGAAGAAGTATTGGTAAAATACACCAAAGTGTTTGCTTGGTCTTACGAGGACATGCCTGGGGTAGATAGAAGTATTGCCCAGCATGCGATTCCGACCTATTCGAATATGAAGCCAGTGAAGCAGAAACTCCGAAGGATGAGACCCGAATGGGCCGAGAAGGTCAGAGAGGAAGTTAAGAAGCAAATTGACGTGGGATTCCTGGAAGTAGTGAAATACCCCGAGTGGTTGGCCAACATCGTGCTTGTGCCGAAGAAAGATGGCAAAGTCAGAATGTATGTTGACTATAGAGATCTTAACAAGGCATGCCCAAATGATGACTTTCCTTTACCGCATATAGATGTGCTTGTAGATAGTGCGGCGTTGTCTGCCATGTACTCATTTACGGATGGGTTCTCCGGATATAATCAAGTGCTCATGGCGAAGAAGATAAGCATAAGACCGCATTTGTTACAGAATGGGGTACTTATTGCTACAAGGTGATGCCATTGGGCTTAAGAATGCCGGAGCCACTTATCAGCGGATGGCCACTACTTTGTTCATGACCTGATGCATAAGGAAATTGAGGTATACGTAGATGACATGATGGTCAAGTCAGAGACAAGAGACGGGCATATAAAAGCGTTGGAAAAGTTCCTTGAACGAGTGGACATTATAACTTGCGGTTGAATCCTAAGAAGTGTGTATTCGGAGTAACGTCGGGTAAACTACTCGGCCACACAGGGGAATGGGTGGAATAGAAGTGGATCCTGAAAAGATCAAGGCTATTACAGAAATGCCGGCACCAAAGACAGAGAAAGAAATCAGAGCCTTCCTAGGGAAAATCCAGTATATTAGTCGGTTCATTGCCAAGCTGACGTCAGTATGTGAGCCCATCTTCAAGTTGTTGAGGAAAGATCAGCCGGTAAAGTGGAACGAGCAGTGTCAGGAAGCATTTGACAGAATAAGGGAATATTTGGTGAAACCTCATGTTCTAAGACCTCCGAAACAGGGCAAACCTTTGGTGCTTTATTTGGCTATTGAACCCGAAGCGCTGGGGGCGATGATGGTACAAGCCGATGAGACAGGAGTAGAGCACGCCATCTACTACCTCAGTAAAAAGCTGCTTCCGTACGAAGCTCGCTATCAGGAAGTGGAGAAGATTTGTCTGGCAGTAGTATGGGCGTCCAGGAAATTACGCCACTATTTCCAGTCTTACAAGATCCAAGTGGTCGCAAAGGAGAATCCTTTGAAGTACCTACATTCAGTGCCTTCACTAGTTGGAAAATTGGGCAGATGGTTGGTACTGTTGACAGAATTTGACATTGAGTATCTCACTTCCAAGGTGATTAAAGGACGAGCCGTGGTAGAGTTCTTGGAATTGCAACCTGTCGAAGGGGATCAGTACAAGTTTGAGTTCCCCGACGAAGAAATCCAAGCTATAGCAGTCCAAGGATGGAAGATGTATTTTGACGGAGCAGTAAACTGCAAAGGAGCCGGAATTGGAATCATAATAGTAACCCCTGGGGGAGAGACTTTGCCTATGGCCAAAAGACTAACATTCGGAGTAACTAATAACATGGCTGAATATGAAGCATGTGCATTTGGGTTGACTGCATTGACAGCCTTGAGAGCTACAAACGTGGAGGTTTATGGAGACTCGATGTTGGTGATCCGACGGATGCAAAGAGAATGGGAGTTAAAGGAAGAACGGTGAAGCCGTACTTATTCCACCTCAGAAACCTAGCACAGGCTATCCCTAAATGCAAATTTCAGCACTTTTCTAGGGAAGAAAATCAGATGGCAGATGCATTGGCGACGCTAGCTGCAACCTGGGAGAATCCAGAGAGATTGGTGATGAGACCACTGGTGTTGACGACGGCGAGTAAGCCTGTTTATGAGATTGAGCAGATCTTGGAAATAGAGGTCAACGATGGAAAACCTTGGTATCATGATATTCAAAGGTATCTGGAATATGGGGAGCTCCCAGAAGAAGCTAACAGAAAAGAAAGAATCGACATTCAGAAGTTGGCATCTCAGTATGTGAGTCTGAAGGGAGAACTCTACAAGAGGCAGGCCAATGGTATTCAGCTGAAATATTTGAGGAGGAAGAAGCTCAGAGGATAATGGAAGAAGTGCACGCTGGTATATGTGGACCACATATGAACGGATTGAACTTGTCCCGCAAGATTGTGAGGCAAGGCTTTTACTGGTCAACCATGGAAGCTGACTGCGTGAAACTGGTGAAACACTGCCATGATTGTCAAGCGCATGGGAATTTGAATCATTTTCCGCACACAGAATTGCACATGTTGTCAGAACCGTGGCCTTTCTCAGCATGGGGAATAGATATGATCGGAGAAATTCGGCCGAATGCGTCGAACGGACATCGTTTTATAGTAGTGGCAGTGGACTACTTCTCGAAATGGGTAGAAGCCGAGTCATTCTGCAATGTCACGGCAAAGCAGAAGGCTAAGTTCATAAGCCGGAACCTCATATGCCGATATGGTATGCCGCATCACGTGGTTACGGACAACGGAGTCCAATTTCAGGGAGAAACCAAAGTGATGCTATAGAAATATGGGATAGGTCATCATAAGTCTTCACCATATAGCCCGCAAGCTAATGGGGCAGTCGAGGCAGCCAACAAGACGATAAAGACGATTCTGGCGAAGATGACAGAGAATTACAAGGACTGGGCTGATAAGCTGCCGTATGCCCTGTGGGGATATAGGACATCTGTGAGAACGGCGACAGGAGCTACTGTTGGGGTTGGTGCTCAGAGCGCCAATCCGGACCGTATTTATGTATGATTCATGAATACGAACATCCCCTTATTCCATAATACTACTTACTTATGGTTGCACCTCTTGTTTTTATATACGTATTCGATCTGATTACGATTAGATTGAACTAAATGTGATTTAGTGATATGCATATATCAGACAAAGACCCGATAATATATAATGCAATACGCAGTTACAAAGATAGTTTGTAATTGACATTGGGAAGTGTTATTGCTATATATATATATATATATATATGTATATATATATATATATTATCAAATAAAGTTCCTGGTCAAGATTCACTAACACGGGTCGGTTAGTTAAATCTGCTGAGACCAGTACATGTCGTATATCGAGACTTGGTCCGATGTTTTGTCCCAATAAACCATGAGTCTGGGGAGACTCGTATAGACGTGTAGGTGTTTATAGTGTATAAACACTGAACGGCTCACCGAAGATTCTTAATGGATGGTACGCCAACGTCAATAAGAATCTTCTTGGGTTGAGTAGCATAGTGGTCCTTCGACTTGAGACACCACTGTGGATGTATGAGACATCCTCCACACTTAGATGGCAGTCACGTCACCGATCTATTTAGATCAGACCTCCGCCTGTTCGTTGGGTGTGGACCGATCCTCAGGATATCCTGTGTGTGTCAAGATAGGATCCGTCAGTTCTGTGTACAGAGCATAGGTAGTCCATATACTATTAGCAGTCTGTTAAATCTGTGGCCACAGTATACTTCGGAAGTAAGTTCCGAATGTTATTTAGAGATTGCTAATGGATACGTCGACGGGATAATACCTATAGATATTTGACGTTTACATCTATATCTCTGGGATTATCCGGATACCTGTGACGGAGGGATTATACGTATGCAATGACCTCGACCTGTATGATTCAGCGAGATTATCCGTGATCGTCATAATCTACGGGTGGATAGATTATGGACACGAAATTGGATTTCGTGACGGATATACCTGAATCTAGAGAGTCTCAATAATGAAACATACTCGTAGAGCACTAGGCAACTTTTATGAATAATGATGATTATTTATAAATCGTTTAAACGTTAAACGAAAAATACATGCGAACGGGCCGAACCGTCATTTCCTAATTAATGTGTATTTGTATTTAATATATGATATTATTAAATACACATTAATAAATAGTCAAATAAAGGTATTTGACATATATCATCAATATATGTATTTGAGATATTTAAAGTAAATATAATACATATATTTGATATATTTGTATTTAATTAATTATTTAATTATTAATTGTTAAATGATTAATATAATTAAAATATAAATATCTCACCAAATGATAAAGTTGGGAAATGATTATAAGTGTAAATGTTTGACTTTACATTAAAGGAAAAGGTTGTCAAATTGAATTTGACTTCCTTGGATATTTATTTTAAATGTTAAAAATTAAAATATTTTTTCCTTTATTTTTTTGCTAAATTTCGGCCAAGACCTTTAAATAAATATAGTGTTATATTTTTAAGTTGCAATTTTTGACTTAGTTGAATAGTTCATAAAGTGTAATGATTTAGAAAACAAGTTGACAAGTTGTAACTTTAATGAAACAAAAATAATATATCTCAAATTTCGGCCAACTAATATTAAGGTTATTATTAATTTCTATTTTTTTCAATTTTATGGTTTTATTTAGATTGTTATGTTTCTTTTAGGGTAAAGAAATAACATAAAAAAAGAGAGAAAAGCTTGAAGGCCAAAGGAGAAAATTGGCTTGAAAACTTGGATTTTGTAAGTCTTTCTTTAAAGCTTTCAACATGGAAATTGTTTCTAACATACTTGGCATCATTTGTGTTGCTTTGATGTGTTCTTTTTAGTTTATTTATTTGGTTTTGAACTTTGATGAAAGTGATGAGCATGTATAATGGAGAAAGCTTGTGACTAGTGTAGTTATAAGTATTTTTTATGGTTTTGGAAACCTTGTTGCCATTCTAGAGTTGTTGACCCACTCTTGAACTCAATGACCTAGAATTTTTCTATAGTTGTTTCATTGTGTTGAGACTTGATTGGATGGAGAGGAAGAAACATGATTGAAGTATTAGATTTAACCAATTTGGTCTAATTTGTCCAATTTGATGAAATTGAAAAATTAGGGTTCATGACCAATTCCAAATTTGGGGCTTTTCATATATGTTGTGCATTTGGATGTGCATATGATGCATATAAAGTTTCATGTCCATTGGATTACATCTTGATGTGTTTTGATGCATGAAATGACAAAGTGCACAAAATGGGACATTTGTGGTGCATTCGGCCTTATGAGTCAAAATGGGATTTTTGGTTGCTTTTGGTGTTTTGATGTTTTGAACATGCTGAGTTCATCTTAGAAATGATTTAGAATCATTCAAAATTGATTAGATCAATTTCGGACTAAATGGACAAAATACCAATGTAAGGGCATTTCGGTAAATTCACTTGAATATGATTCTTTTGAATTTTATTTCATAATTTGATTATTGGATAATTAAATAAATATGTTTATTTAATGAATCCGAGAAAAAGTTTTGAAACCGGAAGATTCGATCTTCCGCCGCTTCCGCTGCGTTACCGGATATTCCCCCTAAAAACCCCTACAAAATGGTATCAGAGCGAGTCTGATTCTAGGCCTCCATAAATGATTAGCTTGTTTTATTCAATGTTTAATCATGTTTTCTTGACTTTATACATGCATGTTATAATCTAATTTGATTAGATTTAGGGTGTATGACACTTAACGGAATATCCCTGCTTGATAAGGTTTTAAAGTAGCTAGTATTTGGAATACTTGTTTCTTGGTCCGTCTTGTCAATACGGTTTATAAATATCTTTTCGTTGACTACATCCGAGACTGTGCCTCTGCTGTGAGGGTGTAGCTGATAGAAATTTATTTATGCCGAATGTATATTAGATACTAGATAAATTCAAGCGAAAGCGGAATCCTGAACGTGCCCTAGCTGTCAGGGTTACGCAAGTAACTTGAGTTTATCATTGGCAAGTTTAACCTTGGTACGTCTCCTTGTGGGCCTGCCTTCGCAGCGACAACGAGAAACGACCAGGACCAGAACCTAGGAGTCACTAGTGAGTGATTGACAATTAGTTGTCTACCTGTGAATATACGTAGGCGAGACCGTGCCTCTGCTGTGAGTCGAAATATATTCATGGGGTCCTCTTCCCATTATGGAATTCGATTTAATTATTGAATTCTCGTTTTTCCGTTGGGGATTACGGTATTACGTAAAATAGTGGGAGGCACTGCTAAGTTTAAAATATTCCATAACTTAGGCAGTGTGTATTGTTATGGAAATTGCCGCTTGTTTGTTTCCTTATTCTATTTTTATATAGAATTGAACTTTTAATTACTACACACATATTATGATATGTTATCTGACTTATTCTTGGTTGCTTTTATTCTAGAATATGTTCTAGATACTACTAGACTTGGATATTATTAGATTAGTCTAGACCATCGGGAACTGTTGTTCCGATTTTCATGAAAAATCAAGATGGTTAATGACTTAGTTTCTAAGTCATGATAGATAATCTAGATAGATATCCCCTTTAGGATATAATACGTTAGAGACAATAGTTTCTTATGCAGTAAGAATTGACTTGAATTAGTTCATGTCTCGAGATTCTTGACTGGCATTTAGAAAGCCCTATTAAGTATTTGTTTATCTAGTAATGTCGTTTCTAAGCTTTAATTACCTTTAGAGGTAATGTGTCTGACACAATTTGCTAATCAGTTATTTACAATTGTTGTGAATAGTTGAATGCAAATAGTAAAGCTAAAGAAAGGAGATGCGTATATTTGTGTATAGAAAATATCGATTTTCACAATACTACAACTATAGGTATTGGATACCAGATCTCCCGTCTAGTTATTTGAAATATTGGTTAACTATTGTTTTGATATTTGATATCGGAACTTGCGACTATTGGATAGTCACTTGTACTTTATAAACAATTGTTACATATTTTATAATAACTAGTAGTGTCATTGACGTAGAGATAAACATAAGAAAAATTATTCCGTAAAGTAAATAATTTAGAACGGTGCTTTATGAGTTTAATCACTTAAGCATTGGATGCTTGTTCCGTATAGTAAAGGATGGCCTGATACTAGATCACACCACATATCCTTATCCATTTAATGAATATTGTATTCAGGAAGGTGATTAAGATCTCGTTTAACCAATGATTGTCATTGGACCACCAAATTTATTTAAACTAATACATTGGATGTATGTGGTTTAATAAATAATAATTGCTTAAGGTAGTTTTCTTTATTTCGTAACTTAGTTGATGAATTGTCATAACTTAGTTATGTGTTTCTGAAGGAACACATATTGAAAGTCTTGAAAGTATCAAGAGCTTTCAATCTGTTCTGATGAAACGTAGATTGAACATTTTGACTTGTTCAAATATATTCAATCTAAAGTATTTGAAAACTGATCCTTAAAATTCATTACATGTCTTTGAACTGTTCAAGGATCTTTGATACGATCAAACGCATGAATTCGAAGTAATTAGTTCTAAGGTTATTTAATGAATATGATTCATATTCAATATTACTCTTCCACGATTTCATCTTGATGGAATTGAGTAGTGGGAGCAGTCGAATCTTATATGATTTGATTCGTTTGATATTGAAAGTTACCGAATTAGTTTCAATACTCTTGGGGTTATGCTCCAGTAACACTAATTCATCTCTTTAATTAATGTTCCATTATTTTCTACAGTTGCATATATGATATGTATAGGTAGAAAATCTAAATCTTGAAAAGTTTGAGATTTGAATCTTTCTTTTATATAATAGTTATATAATGGAAATTACTTACACCTCGGAGGTATAAGTAAAAGTTTATCATTTATTCTGTTTAATAGAATATTGTATTCTATTTAATAGAATACATTTTCCTACGATTCTAAGTAATAAAATCATTTTATTACTTGGTGTGTAACATCAGATGTTAATTATTGTAGAAAAGACTTGACTTATTGAAGTCAAATGTGAGAATGATAAATTATAAATGGAACTACGTAATTAATAAGATGAAACAACCCTTATACATCTTTCGGACAAGTCCAATAGGATAACAGAATCATTCACGAGTATTTGATACTTAATGGTTTCGTTGTTTTCTTATTGAAGAAAAATTATCCTATAACTTATATTGGAAGCGATATTTGATATCGATTCTGGAAGTTCACCATTGAACATAGATCTAAGATTGTTCATAGCTTACTACGATCAAGTTTTGAACTTGATTACGCTTTCATTATGAAATAGTTCATGATATGTGCTAATTGTTTGCGCAGCGAAAGCAGTGTGAGCTTGTTAAGGTTTGACCTTTACAGTATGACAGTGAGAAAAGTTATACTCAGCAATTATTGTAGATTCTGAGAAAACTTATCTCTTGTCACACTAATTGAACAATTAAAGATATATTGGTTAATGTTAATATGAAACTGTACATTTTAACTAAAGAATGCAAAGTGGGTTTTTGGATGACTTATTCAGATAAGAGATCAGTTGTGATTTCCTTTTTTGAAGAGTTCATTCTGGAATGGCCCTAGAGTTTGTGTTCTGTTGAGATCGCAGTTTTGTGCTAGCTTACAGAGCCTATTGTAGACTCAGATAAGTCTTCGGAAATCTGTGTTCTCTATTTTTGATATCGTCAGATTGTCTGATCTTGTCAAAGTATAGAGAATACATATGTGATTAGAAGGGTTAGTGGGAGCGTACAAATTACTTTCTAGTGTTATATATCTTAACGACATTGTCATTATTATAGTAATAATGAGATGTTTGTGAGGTAAAAGATTTACCTAAGTCTTCTTTACTCCGTGAAAACAGTGGGAGTAGTCTCTGTTATATTTGATATAAAGTTTTATATATGATATAAAACTTGGAGACTTGTGAGATACTCATATTATTCGTACATTAGATATGATCTAATAAAGGACATAACTAGGCTATCTGTATGACAGTTAGTATAACTGTTGGACAGTTATTGTGTGTCTTATATAAAGTATTCATCTTTCTTAAAGGATGATTCCTTTTTCGAAAGAGATGTTGATTAGAATGTCTAATCAATCTTTTGTATCATTTGATGATGACATAATAAATACTTTATTATGTGCGATTAAAGATATCGATTTAATCGTAATTGTTACGAGTTATTTTGATATCCAATAGACCATATGATGGATCTTGAAACACGTTCTTTGTTATCTTTGAGATATTAAGAACGAGTTTCTAATTCATGGAGAATACAGTCTGCAACCATTAGAGTCTTATTAGTTTTGAGACTAATTATGACGTTAGATAGTCTACGTCATAAAGAGTCAGAAAAGATGCAGTTAGAGTGTCACGAAGAATTCTACTATATAGTGGAATTAGATGCAACTTATGAAGTATTGACTTATGAAGTTGCATAGTGACCTTGTAAATTAGAAGTTTTATATTGTCATTGTGCTTGCGGTTGTTCGCATAGTATTTTGGATTTGATCCCTAAATACTGGACAACTCAGTAGCTGTAGCACAGTACTTATGTAGCATCAGAGTCATATTAATGTATAATTAGATTCTACAAAATATGAATGATGCTGAATATGGGAAATGATGGAGTTTGTTTGACAAACTCAATATGTCATAGCGGACTTGTTTCTTACCTCTTAAGTACTGGTGAGCTTTTGAGGGCCATGTGCATATGATACACATTGAGACGTGTATATGATACCGTGGATTGGCACTAGAGCAAGTGGGAGAAATTGTTGGGGTTGGTGCTCAGAGCGCCAATCCGGACCGTATTTATGTATGATTCATGAATACGAACATCCCCTTATTCCATAATACTACTTACTTATTGGTTGCACCTCTTGTTTTTATATACGTATTCGATCTGATTACGATTAGATTGAAACTAAATGTGATTTAGTGATATGCATATATCAGACAAAGACCCGATAATATATAATGCAATACGCAGTTACAAAGATAGTTTGTAATTGACATTGGGAAGTGTTATTGCTATATATATATATATAGATATGTATATATATATATATATATATTATCAAATAAAGTTCCTGGTCAAGATTCACTAACAGGGTCGGTTAGTTAAATCTGCTGAGACCAGTACATGTCGTATATCGAGACTTGGTCCGATGTTTTGTCCCAATGAACCATGAGTCTGGGGAGACTCGTATAGACGTGTAGGTGTTTATAGTGTATAAACACTGAACGGCTCACCGAAGATTCTTAATGGATGGTACGCCAACGTCAATAAGAATCTTCTTGGGTTGAGTAGCATAGTGGTCCTTCGACTTGAGACACCACTGTGGATGTATGAGACATCCTCCACACTTAGATGGCAGTCACGTCACCGATCTATTTAGATCAGACCTCCGCCTGTTCGTTGGGTGTGGACCGATCCTCAGGATATCCTGTGTGTGTCAAGATAGGATCCGTCAGTTCTGTGTACAGAGCATAGGTAGTCCATATACTATTAGCAGTCTGTTAAATCTGTGGCCACAGTATACTTCGGAAGTAAGTTCCGAATGTTATTTAGAGATTGCTAATGGATACGTCGACGGGATAATACCTATAGATATTTGACGTTTACATCTATATCTCTGGGATTATCCGGATACCTGTGACGGAGGGATTATACGTATGCAATGACCTCGACCTGTATGATTCAGCGAGATTATCCGTGATCGTCATAATCTACGGGTGGATAGATTATGGACACGAAATTGGATTTCGTGACGGATATACCTGAATCTAGAGAGTCTCAATAATGAAACATACTCGTAGAGCACTAGGGCAACTTTTATGAATAATGATGATTATTTATAAATCGTTTAAACGTTAAACGAAAAATACATGCGAACGGGCCGAACCGTCATTTCCTAATTAATGTGTATTTGTATTTAATATATGATATTATTAAATACACATTAATAAATAGTCAAATAAAGGTATTTGACATATATCATCAATATATGTATTTGAGATATTTAAAGTAAATATAATACATATATTTGATATATTTGTATTTAATTAATTATTTAATTATTTAATTGTTAAATGATTAATATAATTAAAATATAAATATCTCACCAAATGATAAAGTTGGGAAATGATTATAAGTGTAAATGTTTGACTTTACATTAAAGGAAAAGGTTGTCAAATTGAATTTGACTTCCTTGGATATTTATTTTAAATTGTTAAAATTAAAATATTTTTCCTTTATTTTTTTGCTAAATTTCGGCCAAGACCTAAATAAATATAAGTGTTATATTTTAAGTTGCAATTGTTGACTTAGTTGAATAATTCATTAAAGTGTAATGATTTAGAAAACAAGTTGACAAGTTGTAACTTTAATGAAACCAAAATAATATCTAGATATTATTTCTTCACCAATTTCGGCCAAGGCTTATTTGGAGGAGATATATATTGTTTTGTTTCATTTTTAGGGTTTAAGAAGTTCATATACACAAAATAAACATAAAATAAAGTTGAGAGAAAAGCTTGAAGGCCAAAGGAGAAAAGGCTTGAAAACTTGGATTTTGTAAGTCTTTCTTTAAAGCTTTCAACATGGAAATTGTTTCTAACATACTTGGCATCATTTTGTGTTGCTTTGATGTTCTTTCTTCTTTTATAGTTTATGTTTATTTGGTTTTGAACTTTGATGAAAGTGATGAGCATGTATAATGGAGAAAGCTTGTGACTAGTGTAGTTATAAGTATTCTTTTATGGTTTTGGAAACCTTGTTGCCATTCTAGAGTTGTTGACCCACTCTTAAATGACCTAGAATTTTTCTATAGTTGTTTCATTGTGTTGAGACTTGATTTGGATGGAAGAAACATGATTGAAGTATTAGATTTAACCAATTTGGTCTAATTTGTCCAATTTGATGAAATTGAAAAATTAGGGTTCATGACCAATTCCAAATTTGGGGCTTTTCATATATGTTGTGCATTTGGATGTGTATATGATGCATATAAAGTTTCATGTCCATTGGATTACATCTTGATGTGTTTTGATGCATGAAATGACAAAGTGCACAAAATGGGACATTTGTGGTGCATTCGGCCTTATGAGTCAAAATGGGATTTTTGGTTGCTTTTGGTGTTTTGATGTTTTGAACATGCTGAGTTCATCTTAGAAATGATTTAGAATCATTCAAAATTGATTAGATCAATTTCGGACTAAAATGGACAAAATACCAATGTAAGGGCATTTCGGTAAATTCACTTGAATATGATTCTTTTGAATTTTATTTCATAATTTGATTATTGGATAATTAAACAAATATGTTTATTTAATGAATCCGAGAAAAAGTTTTGAAACCGGAAGATTCGATCTTCCGCCGCTTCCGCTGCGTTACCGGATATTCCCCCTAAAAAACCCCTACAGCTACGCCTTACTCTTTGGTCTATGGAATGGAAGCGGTATTGCTGGTGGAAGTTGAAATACAGTCTATGCGGGTATTAGCAGAAGCAGAGTTGCCTGAATGAGAGTGGACCTCGCAGAGGTTTGAGCAGTTAGCATTGATGGACGAGAAGAGGATGAAGTCCTTGCATCACATGCAAATGTATCAAAAGAGGTTAGCCCGAGCATTCAATAAGAAGGTGCGTCCTTCTAAAATCAAGAAGGTTGATTTAGTGTTTAAGCAGTCGAGGCCGTCGACGACAGACCCAAGAGGGAAGTTCAGACCAAATTGGAAGGACCATACATTGTTCAGAAGGTAATGGGAAATGGAGCAGTGAGACTGTCAGACTTGGAAGGGAATGAGTTCACTGAGCCGATCAATGTTGACAGATTGAAGTTGTATTTTGCCTGAGGGATAGAAGACTGAATAGTCACCCGCATAAGACCTAACCCAACGGGGATAAAGAGAACTCATGCATGCATGCACACATATAACCCATTATTGCATTCCTTTTTTTTGGGTGTTTTGTGTTTTTGTTTTATATTCACAGGTATCGAAGAAGAAAAGAGAAAGCGCCAAAGACAAGCCAATCAGAAACAGCAAAAGCACTGTATTGAATTTAGGTAGAAATCCTAGGGTTGAGGTCCACATCGGTGTTAAGATTCAGATGGTGATCTGAGGGTTGAGGCCCATTTTGAGTTTGAATTTCGGGTCTGGATCCCGGGGGCGAACCCCACATGGTCAGCAGTAGAGAAGAAGAATTCCTTAGAGTGAGTGAGTGAGTGAAAAAAAAAGGTGAGAGAGAAGTTTTTGATGGTTAAACATATGTCCGGTGATGACATTGTGTGCTGTAGGGAGAAGCCTTATAAACGAGAAGTGCGAGACGTGTTCTTATCCGGTATTCTGAATGGATTGATCTTGGCTAGACTCATGAAGTACTCGATAAAAGGTATCTCAACAGTAGAAGCCCGAGCGGTTGATGAGATGACTAGCTGAAGAGATGGGGGATCGATGAATGACTGTTTGCTTGGATGTCCCCCTGGTTTACGTACGCTACGATACATGATATGGTTGAAATAAAGAAAGACCATCTCTGCGATGACAAGAAAAAAAAAAGACCGCCTATAACCGATAAGCGTGAAGCTACCCATGGGCGAGTATTAGGACCACCATGAGGAGAAATGCTACCTTAAAGGGTAGGTGAGTCAAGAGAAAAAAAAAAGAAAAAGAAAGAAAGAAAGAAAAAGAAAAGGGAAAAGAGAAAGAAAAAGAATGAAAAGAAAGAGACGAAAGCAAAATAAAGAAGACCATATCATGTTGAGTATGCCGAAGTAATCACAGAATGTGACCTAGACATCCTGGTTGGTTAGACTCATCGGTCCGATTCTCCGAAGCGAAATCATCAAGTTGGCTTGCCTAAGGAATAAGCTGCAAAAGAGCCTTTGCACACTCACTAGGAATCTTGTTTAGATCACATGTTCAGATGATCGGGTTTGAGTATATCGAGTACTTCGAAGGTTCTCGGGTTTTGACATGAAGCATTCGTTGAGGATGAAAATATGTTTAGCTACCAAGGCTATCTCGAGGAGAAGCAATACAATAGTTGGAAATATAAACGTCAGTATCAGTCTGAGGGCGAGGCCCACAGCGGTATTAGATAGAGGGCGAGGCCCACATCAACATCAGTTAAGGGCGAGGCCCACATCAGTCTGAGGGCGAGACCCACATCACTCTAGGGGCGAGGCCCACATCCGTATCAGTTTGGGGGGAAGCCCATATCAGTATCAGATAAGGGGCGAAGCCCACATCAGTATAAGTTTGAGGGCGAGGCCCATAATCAGCATCAGTCTGGGGGTGAGGCCCATATCAGTATCAATCTGGGGGAGAAGCCCACTACATCATTATCAGTTCGAGGGCGAGGTCCCTATTGTCAGCGGTATTGGGTCGAGATGCGTGCCCAAGGTCGAGGTGCCCCCATTTTCGGTTGTATTTCCGGGTCAAGATGCGTGCCTAGGGTCGAGGTGCCCACTACATCATCATATTCCGGGCGAGGTCCCTATTGTCAGCGGTATTGGGTTGAGATGCGTGCCCAGGGTCGAGGTGCCCCCGTTATCGGTTGTTGTTCCGGGTTGAGATGCGTGCCAAAGGTCGAGGTGCCCACTACATCATCATATTCAGGGCGAGGTCCCTATTGTCAGCGGTATTGGGTCGAGATGCATGCCCAGGGTCGAGGTGCCCCCGTTTTCGGCTGTAGTTCCGGGTCGAGATGCGTGCCCAAGGTCGAGGTGCCCACTACATCATCATATTCAGGGCGAGGTCCTATTGTCAGCGGTATT
The DNA here is from genome assembly GCA_019454045.1 of Zanthoxylum bungeanum. Lineage (NCBI taxonomy): Eukaryota > Viridiplantae > Streptophyta > Magnoliopsida > Sapindales > Rutaceae > Zanthoxylum > Zanthoxylum bungeanum. The sequence goes on along the minus strand of SKCR01048402.1, from coordinate 7,024 downwards.
GGGTCGAGATGCGTGCCCAGGGTCGAGGTGCCCACTACATCATCATATCCAGGGCGAGGTCTCTATTGTCAGCGGTATTGGGTCGAGATGCATGCCCAGGGTCGAGGTGCCCCCGTTTTCGGTTGTAGTTCCGGGTCGAGATGTGTGCCTAGGGTCGAGGTGCCCACTACATCATCATATTCAGGGCGAGGTCCCTATTGTCAGCGGTATTGGGTGGAGATGCGTGCCCAGGGTCGAGGTGCCCCCGTTGTCGCGCTGTAGTTCCGGGTCGAGATGTGTGCCCAGGGTCAAGGTGCCCACTACATCATCAGATCGAGGGTCGAGGTGCCCCGTTGTCATTAACAGTTCCGGGATGCGTCCCAGGGTCGAGGTGCCCATCACACAATCAAATCAGTTTAAAGCAACGGGCAGACCAGGTGGTAGCTGGCGAGCCAGGTAAGTAAAAATGCATTGCATGTACTTTGATAGAATTGTCAATGTCACACACTGAACAAGTCCCATCAAAGTGGGGCCGACTGTAGGCATTGCATTTTTTACACATTAGCCCAATGATGAGTCTCGTATGGAGGCAACTACCTCTTTAGTCATGAAAGTCGCGAGAAACGGACGTTGGAAGGGTAAAGTTGGAAAATGGAATTTTTGTTGGATTTAACCTCGTTGTTTGGCTCCGGTTGCTTGTTGGACTTCCGTTTCAAAGCTTACCTTAGGCCCAAAACTCCTATAGACCACTTATCAAACCCAAACCAAACCCAAAATACCCAAGCCTACCCATGAAACCAAACCACGCCCAAAGGTCATCATTCACGCCCATAATGTCTTAAATTAGGAAGATACACATTTATCACATGCTAAAATCAAGACAAATCCTTTCCTAATTAGAAGAAATCAAATCGAATCCCTTTCGTAATCAAATCCAATCACAATCCTAAATTAGGAGATCTATTCCTTATGAGATACCAATTAGAATAAATGTCACTATCAATAGAAATCATATTCCTAGTCGGATAAGGAAAGTCTCCTCTCCTTTGCCTATAAAAAGAGGCCCTCACCACCCATTCAAACCCTAGCACACATACCTCTCTCACACGCCTAAAGCACTCTCTTAAGCCTCCATTGCACACCCAACCATCCCATTGAAGCTCCCATTGCCGCACCTTTAAGATCAATTTCCCTCCATTGTCGCATCTTCCCCCCTTCATCAATACCCTTCACGCCCGAGCCTTAAAATTCTAGCCTCCATTGCCGCATCTTAGCCACCATTCACAGCCCCAAAAAGACACCAAAATAACACCTTTCACAGCCCCTCAAGTCGCACAAAAACCCCCTACAATCACAGCCCCATTCAACGCCCAAACCAGTCTCAAAAAGACCCCTCACTGCACCTTGAACTGCCGCAACTTAGCTCACTGTTCTGATCGGTTTTGGCAGTGAGTTGAGCCTATAAAACAGTCCTAAAATCACCTATAAACCACCCCAAAAATCTGCATAAAGTTCCCCTAGGATACCTTAAGAAACCGCAACCCCAAGCCTTCCAAATCACCCAAAACAGTCCACAAAATCACCAAAACAGTGACCTGAAACACAGCGACCAAACGGCAGCGAAGCGGACATAAGACATCAGCCCAAACATCAAAACAACGAGGAAAGACGTTGAGTAGACAAATCGGAAAAGCATCGGATCAATCACTCTTCCAACGGACGTGTAACGCCCTTTCTTGAGACAACAAAAGAGGTTAGACCTGAGGGCACCCTTTTATTCATTATCTTTCGTTTATTTTATTTAATTTGAATATTATCGCATGAGAGTCGTTTGAGGCATGATGTGATTGTTGGATGAGCGGGATGTGTGTTCCCTTTTGTGGTATATCGGATGGAAACCCGGACGTAAATTCCGTAACCGATTCCGAATGGACGGTATTGCGGTCTGCACTCGGGATACAACGCCACGTACTACTTAAGATGCATGTATCTCGTCTCATCCAAATTTGTATTTGAGCATGTCATAGTTCTAGGTCGTTTATTTATTATTTAAAGCATGGTTTAATTTAGTTTGTTATTTATTTGTTAAAGCATATTTAGGTTGTTCCTTATGCATGTTATTAGTTTATGATGTGTTTGGATAATGATTTATACATGTTGATTTAATGGTTCAATATGCTCGTTGTGTTACATTGCGTGGAGTTATTTGGATGAAAGCATGTTAGATCTAAGTACCCTTAAGCATGATTATTGAGTAGACTTGGTTAGTTCATTGCACAAATTATATCATCACAAGTGACATAAGTAAGGGACCATTTCGAACCCAACGGTTTGAGGTCTTCCCTTGCGAGGGGTGAGTGCGGCCTTAAATCTTTGTCTCGGTTCACACCGGGTGGCGACTCCATGTTATTTCGTACTTCCCAACTAGGCTGCGAGCCTAGAACAGCGTCGACCAGGTTCTGTTGTCTACAATACCTCATATCCATTCTTTTCTAAAAAAATGGAGGCTTAAGGAGATGGGTTAAATCATGTCTCATGTCGATGGCATCATGCCTCTAATAGGGTGTTACAGGCCAGTAGACTTGCCATTGATGATACTCATAAATTGGTATAATTAGAGTATGTTTATACCCATTTTAGTATCATATAAGTGTTAGATATCTATTATATTGAAAATACAAATTTGAACCTTAATGTTAAATTAATATATTTATGTACATTTAGTAAGTTTAAAACATGTTGATTAATTTTTATTATTTCATCACTCGGTGCCTTATCCTTTTAATTAATTAATTTTTTTTTTAATTCTTAAGAGAATACCCTTCCCTTGGCCGAGTATGAAGTGTGCAATAAAAGTGAGCAATAGTCTGTTCGAACGCACTTGCGTTTCTGCAGTTCTTGATTTGAATATTTTTTGTGTTTTAACCATAGTTTTCTCATTCAATATCCGATTGATGCTATTCAAGATGTTTTGGAAATGGAATTTAAAGATCTATAAATTTTTCTATATGAAAGACCAAATTCGGATATTTATAAGGTTAAAAATTCCCCCAAAATGAATTGATGTGTCTATAACAAGATTTTATATTTCCAAACCTAAAATAGGAAAGTGTGAATATGATTAAGTTTTTGTAAGCCTATAAAAAGGACCCATTAATAATATTTTGAGATTCTTACAGCATTTAAAAAATTATAAGAGGTCTAGACATCATAAGAAGTTTATTTTATTTTTCTATAATTTTTATTTATCTCCTCTTTTCTTCTTTTTCTTTTCAAAAAAAAAAAAAAAACCCTTAAGATGAAATCTTTCTTTTGGTTCATTTTTCATGGCTAAGAAATGTTAAATCCTTTGGTGTTGGGTGTATGGAGAAACCAATATAAGCATGTAATTTCTTTAGCATAATTGTTGTGCTTTAATTGATTATTCAAATTTATTAAGTTATTATTCTTGCGTTTTACTTCTTCTTCTCCTTTTATTTCTCTTTGATATGATATGCTTATGTGAAATATCATTTGATATCTCATGCTTAAAGATATTAGGGGGGTTTACGGGTCGGGTCGGGTCGGGTTTTTTAGTTTTCTTAAACCCAATCAAGTCAGGCCACGCGGTTCAGAAGACCCGAAACCCGAAATTTGAAAGTTTAATCCGTGCGGGTCTGGTAAATAAAATGCTGGTCTGGTCGGGTCTGAATAATATGTAATATATATTTTTAATGATAAAAGTTTGATAATGTAAGAGTGTAGCTCAAATAGTTAATATCCAAATGGTGATGGGTTCGAATCTTAATTCTCAACTGCTCAAATTGGGAAATAAATATTTTCTTTCTTTTTTCCTCATCAATTTCATTGTTTTTTTTCTATTTTAATTTGAAAGTCTTGATAGAATTTGTAGTTAAATCAAAATAATAATTTTGAGAGCTTGAAATTATTTTTAATAAATATGATTATCTCAAAGTTTGAAATTATTTTTAATCAATTTTTTTATGAGCTATGTAACTGTGTTTGTACTTTGTAGGTTTCAAAGCCTGAAATTCTCTCAAAGTATATTAGTTCGACTTACAAATTCAGTCAATAATAGTTCTAAAGCAAACACACGACTACAAATTCAGTGAATAATAATTCCAAAGCAAACACATGCCTGAAATTCTCTCAAAGTCTATTAGTTCCAATAATAAAAACTACCAAATAGTAAGACAAATTAATAAAGGTAAAAATACGAATACAGAAGAAGTTGGATCTAGGAGGATTCAATAAATTAAGATCGGATATGATCATAATTTTTAATATCGATTGATTAAATAAATGAGACTTAAATATTAAAATTCATATATCACACTAGCCTCATTGTCATCTCAATATACGCCATTCTCTGTGTATTAATGGATTCAAAATCTTCATCACTCATCTACTTAAAATTATATTAATTGAATTGTTGGTGTAGTTTTATGAGACAAATCCGCATTCCTTCTAGAAGCAAAATCAGAATTACTAAATTCAATTGTCCATGCCGACAAATGCAACAGATGAAGGAATTAATTGAAACCCACCGGTTTGAAAATTCGAGAGTAGTTGTATATCAGATAGTACTTCATTCATCCTTATTTAATAAGCTTGTTTACTTTTTCACAAATATTAAGAAAAGAAAGTATGGTTAAATTACTTAAAAGTAATATGAAAATTGTATTGTCGATAAAATACACATTGAATTAGGATATACTAATAAACTATTTTTAATTTCTTTTTATTAAGATAAGTGGATTATAATTTGGAGATGGCTAAGAATATAAACTAGACTATTAAATAGTAATAGCAACCCATCATTTTATCCATCATCCCCAATTACTAGATTTTATGGGTTTAAGAATCAAACCCTAATCTCAACCTTCAAATATTCATACCAAGGATTGATGCTTATTTAGTCTTAATAGTTTAAATCAATTTCCACTATAAGAAAATGTTGTATTACCAATCGATATTACTGATCGAAAATATTTCGTTGGTAAAAACTGATAAATACTGATCGAATACCGACCGTTTAAAGATTAAGAAATTTATGGATCCCATACCGATCGATAAATTACCGACAGATTAATCGTCGATATTCCGTCGGAAAAATACACGTCAAATGGCGCCAAATTTTTACTTACGTCTTACTGACCTTATTTTCAGTCGGTATAAAAATTCGTTTTATCGACCGAATTACCAACGAAACATTTACTGAAATAATATTGTAGTCGATAATCAGTCAGTAGTTTATCATTCTGACCGAAATATATTATTTATCTTAGGATTCGAATTCAGGTTGGTAACTAAATAAAACTGTTGGAAAATTACTTTGTCAAACAAACTATTCATGACCTATGATTTTCTTATCAACTGATCACATATATATATCAACACACGGTAAATTTAATTCTAATTTTAAATGGTAACAAAATATATTTTTCACTTCTGCTATTCACTAAGATATTATTTTATATATGGGAGGTAATTAATATAACTAGTTAGTAATAATATGACATTTGTTCAATGTAAGCATCTATTGTTTAGTTTAAAAAAAAAATTATAAATAAATATACACATGTCACAACTGATGTGGAACCTCCTAAAAAAATTGTTATTTTCTCCTTAGCACAAGAAGCTGTAATTGAAGGATTAATCTATGTATTTAGATGTCATATTGATCTTAATTATTGTCAATCTTCAATAGATGATTCTTATCAAATACTGATCATAACTTAACTATGATTCTTACTTCTTAGTGAGAGCACAAATTACACTCATTATTAGTACAAACAGTTATTAATAATCCCTTAAAATGGAGTCACTATAAAAATTATACCATTTATCGTCGAAAATAATCGGCGTAAAAATCCACAGTTTCGACGCAAAAGTACATTAGCGTCGAATTAATTAGACGAAAAAATTGGACGCCGAAATGTCGACGAGAATAATATTTAACGTCGAAACAAAGAAATTCGACGCTAAAAACTCTATTTTTAGTCCAATTTATTTCGACGCTAAATTAAATTTTGCTGACGCTATAGGTCTGATTTTGCGACGAAATAATTCGACGCTAAAAGTCTGACTTTTAGCGTCGTTTCGTTTCGACGCTAAAGTATATTAAAAAAATAATATTTGTATACTTACAGCGATGATTTTTTTAACTATTAGCGTCGAAACTTTCGACGCCAAAAACACATTTAGCGTCGACTATTTCGACGAAAATAGTAAAAAATGTGTTTTTTTTAAAAAAATTTATTAATTTACTTCTTTTTGGTCTAAAATAATTAATTAATAATTAATTATTGCAAAAATTTCTGATTAATAACAGAATTACGAAATATTATAATAATTATTATATTGAAATTTTTTTTAGAAAAAAGACATATTATATTAAAACTATTTGTTCAAAATGTTATACAAATGGATATAAAATTTTTGCTACTGTGATGGGGGGACGCTCGAGCCCGATGCACCCTGACTGAGTGAGGCCTCCAACATCTGGCGGAAAGCCAGCATTTGCTGTTCGAACTGCTCCATCTTCTTCTCGTGGTCCACCTTGACCTATTGTAGCACCTTCTTAGTCTTCTTCAGCTCGTCTCGGGTGGTGACTAGCTGGTCTTCGTTGGTGGCTAGCCGGTCTTGGGTGGTGGCTAGCTGGTCTTGGGTGGTGACTAACTGGTCTCGAAGAGAGGAGGCATGTCCGAATTAACAGTATTGCGTGCAGATGACGTCGGCTTCTTACGAGTGCCAAGGCCAACGTTGTAAGCTGTCTGATTCTTGAAAACCAATTGCTACAACTGCTCATCTGGTATCGGGTCTGACCCTGTCTCCTGAGTTTGATGTTGGAGTTTCATCATTTCGTTCTGTTTCAAAAAATAAGTTAATATTAGAATTTGAAAAAAAAATTAACATATATAATATTAATTATTTTATTTTAAAAACTGAAACTTACATAGCAGCGTTCGGCTTCTTCATTTATCCATTTGTTTTTCTCATTGTAATGCGTCACACAGAAAAAATCTGGAAATGATTGCACCTC